>CABFOQ010049044.1:0-12975 GCA_900660455.1 Gephyroberyx darwinii | reverse complement strand
GTTGCACTGTTGTCAGTATTAGCGGGGATTCTGATGCCAAGTGTATCGCCCTTGGGAAAGACTAACTTTACACCCTGACAGTATATGCCTAAGCGTACATACACTGGAACACAACGGGCAGGCAGCATCCTCACCCAACCACTGGCTAAGATTTTGGGGAGATGGCAGCACATCATAAGTAGCCCCAATAATAAATCTAATTCTGCTTGCCTCCATGCTCCACAACTCTCTACTTCTCTTGTCTACACTCTCCCAATTTACTGTGAATACAAGATGCTGACTGGGGAAAAAATCATGTCTGCCTTCTAGTGGTGATTACAATTAGGACGTGTGAATTTTTTTTGTAGGCTCCGATATATATTCATCTCCCACATGGCCCTGAATCCACAGGCTGATAAAAACCAAAATCCTCAGTTATTTTCACATTAATACAACTCCACTTACTCAAGTGAGCAATATCTGTTGCAGTTTGTTTATGGCTGATTTTTAATTCATGAAAAAAACCCATCATTTTGGATGTGGGCATTCCAACTTTGCACCTTGAAAATATATTTCCTACTTCAGTATATCGTGTTCGGCGTCGCAAGATTCTCCCGCGCCCTTCACTCATCAATACATCACCTTGTCTCCGTCTATCTGAACGCATCTAACAAGTTAAGCACAGGTGCCGTGAGGCTGACACTCCCTAAGCACAGGAGGTAATGAAAGGTAACACTTGCCATATATAACAGGTATATGCGCACGTGAGTGTGTCTGTGTGCTTTTGTGGCTGTGTGTGTGTGTGCATGTCTAATGTAATTTAGACAATATAATTAACAGGGCTGGCCAGATGCTGAATAAGCCCATGATTTATGCCTTTAAGGGGGGCTTCTGGTTATTGTCTACATGCAGGTCACGTTACTCCTTATTTAGATTTTATTTATTTTATTTAGAGTTGGAAAAAAAATCACCCATGTGCTACTTTCTCAAATAAGCAAGTGTGTAAGTGAATAGTGTTTTAATCGATTACCTTTTTTTCCATTTAGATTTCAGTTTTGCTTAATCTGAACACTTCCATTGTGCATTACAGATAATTAAAAAAAACAGCTTTGCGCTAACCAGTAAATTAGTCAGGCCCTGTTTCAGCGTCGCATTCAGCAGTGACCAGTGTGCTATGGTAGTGAGATACAGGTTATGGCGACGACGTCAGAACGACGGGAGACGAAATTGCACGCAACCATTGCATATTTATTGAATTCAGACCAGGCACAAGATCAAAAACTCTTTTGTGATTTAACCGCAACTTTCTGCCACAGCCTTTTTCTATATGAAGTGCAAAGTGAGGCTATCAATATTTCACGAGCCATAACGGCCTTTAGGATCGGTGGCCAAGAAGTTTTGGAGCCCAAAGTTCCTCTGGTGTGTGTGGGGGGGGACCATGAAGACATTTGGAATACAGACGGCTCCGACGGCCGCTTCAAAAGGCGTCTGGTTTTGAACCCGAGCATTTTGACAGCTTCTGGGTGGCAGTCAATAGTGTCAGCTCGTCCAAATACACACAGGCAGCATCAAAGGCGACCGGCCGCATCGATTTCTGCCCATGCCAAGATATCCCCTGTGGAATAAAGAGACTGGATGCTGCCGGTCATAGTGATATTAAGCTAGTCACTGGTCCAAAGAGACACCGCTAACTTGCTCTTGCTATAGAAAGGGGATTATTATCTCCCCATAGGTGAAGCCACTAGAGGGGAACTGTGTAGTACAATGCATGGAGGACATGTAGTTTATTTTTGCAACCGTAACGACATATTGCGGTCGCCTGCTTGGTGAATCGCATCTCGGTTTTTAGCTAGTTTTTAGTACCAGTCCTCGCAGCACGTTGCACATGGTGGCTGTCTACAATGTTCAAACTTTTAGGTCTGCTGTTTATAGTGGCAATCCTGGAGGTTTTAAAAAAACTTTAGTCTCGAGGTGGTGCTCTTTTCTTTTCTTCTTTTAATTTGGGAATGAGAAGTCAAACAGTCAAACATTAATAGCCTGCTGGATGTCTGTCTGTGGAGCAGCATCAGATGTTACATGTTAATGAGATCCCAGCTTCAACCCTTTACTGGTTTCTGGCTTTGGGAGTAAACTGGACTGGCCCGAGACAATAGGGATAATGCAAAAACCTTAAATCCAGCCGTTTCCACTTTTAAGTCAGCCCATACGGTCTAGACCACTCACCCGCAGAGATAGCGGCTGCTTATTTGTCCACATATACAACAACTGATGTCGGTTGAGAGTCGGTGTCCAACCTCCATTTAAACCATGCGCGCGGCTTTCATCTTACCTCTTTTTTATTGAGGCTCTCCGGATTGTGAATCTCGCATAAAAGCACTGAATAAAAGATGTGCAAAAGGGAAAAAGAAAACAGAACATTTTCTCTGCTGGGCACTCACCTTCAAAAACAATAGTCCTTAGCATTTTCAGATCCCATGTAAAGAGGTGATTGCATATAACCAAATGTAATCATGCCTGTTTAGTAGTAGCCATTATGGTCTCTAGAGTTCCCACTGTTCCCCTGCCATGCACAACAACCATCCATCATCTTCCAGCTGCCAATTTAGCTCTTATATTATTAAATAGAGCACAGTGTACAGTACACAGAATCCAATGTCCTAGCATCAAAATATGCCCTGTGTATGCTGTTGATTGTGGAGGGAGAAAAAAAACATATTCTAAGCCTTCATGCTCCTCATTGAGGTTCATCAATGTTTTCATTTTCCCATCTATCCATCTATGGAATTCAATTTGGAGCCAGAGCTTGGAGAGCGCTGCTTCTTCCACTTGGGATAGTAGCTATTGATGTAGGCCACATGCTCCCCTGGCCTCTAGCGAGCAGACCAATTTTCTATCTATTTACGCCACAGTTATGACCCCATTGATTTCAAATAGCCCCGCTACTGTGGTGGCTCATCTGCGATGCATGCGGTGACAGCGACTGATCAACAGCGTGGGAGTGGCTGAAAGCCTGGGCAGGCCGCACTAAATGGGCTGGCTAAATGTGTGCTTTATCGCTCGTCTGTTGGGGGCGAGCGCGTCGTCAGTCGTGCCGGCGATATACCGTACGGCAGGATTCAGATCAAAGCTCATTCATTGTTGATGAAGATCTGGGGGCTCCTTTTTTAAAAACTTGGATGCTAGCTTGTGGTTGTGCATCATTTATAAGATGCTCAAACCTCGGTCTTAAATACCAACCAACTATGATCTGAATTATGAATGAGTTCAACAATTACACTGCGCTTTTATTAAAAATCAGATCCGGTCCATTCTACACTGGCTGTCTGTGGGAAACCCTTAACCTGAACTGACTGTGATGAGACATTTTGATTGTCTCCACACAGGTATGCATGAATATGTTGTTATTATTAGTAGTAGTAGTAGTAGTAGCTTTATTCTTTGTTCTGGGTTTCAATGGAGAGTTTTAGTGTCCCCCAGAGGCTTTTCCACCCTGACAAAAATAAAATACTGAGAGAAACACATATAATTTCTTTGGCATGAAAATGGTCAAATTTAAAGATATTGAATATTAGCACATGCTCTCAGCAGATTCAATCAAAACAAAACAGCCACTACGAAAAGCTCATAAATCATATTATATGTATTGAAGTGGACATCATTTGTAGAACAGGTTTGTAGAAATCTCTCAAATTTGATCATGACTTTGTGCAAACAAAGAAATTCATATCAGAATAGTCGTGCTACCAGCTCTAGAGAGGATTGCTAGAGGAAAACTGCAGATTGTGTTAACGCCTAAGTAAATAGTCTTATCACTGCCTCGTCGTTAAGGCACACTGGGCCTTTTCATTGATATAATATTGTGTTGTCACATTGTGGGTTCAAGTCCGTCTCATGTCCTTCAGTGCTGCACTGATTGGAATATGGGTGCAAGAATTTCAGAGCACTTACTATGCAACGGTAAATATCATTTATTATTGATAACTTTAGTCAACTAATGTAAGCTAGATGCTACTTGATAGAAACCCTCTGGGGCAAATCACCTGCAAGCATTTATTATATCTCTAATATAATAAATCCTTATGGAAAGTAAAGTAGAGCTGACAGCCACTAAACACCACTTTCCTGCAAAGAGTCTTTCTTACTATCTATTAATTCAATAGAATCACCCTGTGCAGTTTTTTATTAATTAAATTGCAATGGTTTTGTTCATATGTTGCTACAAAGGTTGTTAAAAAAAAGTCCAAGGGCTTCTCTAGGACTGATGACGCCATTTTTCCAGAGAGCTGATTGGTGAGGAAGGCGAGCTTTTTATCTGTTCAGATCTGACATCCTGATCATAACCTGATCCAGAGCAGGTTAAGTCTGCAGTTACCATGGTGATGTACCCGCTTAAAAGTGAGCCACCGTCATGAGACCGAAAAAGCCATGGGTTAAGCCCACAGTTAGGTCGCTAACCCACTAATCTTGGTGAGACAGGCCCCAGGCAGACAGGCCTGAGTGTTTTTAGTTGTGATATTGCATAACTGTTTAATGTAACCAGTGTTTCTACAATGTATGGAAAATAACTCTCTAGTTATTAATAGCATTATTTATTTTTTATTAGCATTTTTTTATCTATTGATTCATTGATTCATTTTAAAATCCCAATAAATACATTCAAATTGTTATTGCATCCATCAGCCCTATGTTCACCAGCACTGTTGGGCTACATATTTTCTTATATTTTATTTCCTGTCCCTGATGTGTAACTTCCTAGTTTGAATCAAAGGCCTATTTTTAGATTCCTCAGGAAATTTGGCTCTTGAAGTCCCAAACTGGACCAAATGAAAGCAGAAAGCAGACCTATCTAATCATGTTCTGGCATTAGAGCTGGTAATGGTAACTACTTTCACAGCTGTCTAACAATGAGGAAATGTCACATGCAGCATCTTTATTTGGGAAAGTGAAAATAAGAATATGCTGGGTGTGAACTGGGTTGCGTTCACAACCAGCAGGTTTGGAGCGGTTTATTAGCACAAGTTCATTCAGCCGTTTGAACTCGTTAGGAGTGACAACTACAAGGAAATGACCACAATACCCAAGGGTTTATGGGTAGGAGGAGACGGACGTTGACATCTGACAGCCAACAGTTGCTTGTTCAACCCCGCCGAAATCTCTAACCCGGCGGGTTGACAGGTTATGAAAACTCCAATTAACAAGCTGCTTGTGAGTCTATGTAACTTTTGTTTTCCGAGCCCACGTTCACTTGTAATTGGGTAGTGTGAACCTGAACTAACAAGACACAAAAATACAACAAAGTCAACTTACCCACTATGGTTCAGACCAAAGAAAACAAACTGTAGGTGTGATCGCACCCTAAAACTGCCACCAGACTGTCCAAACAAACAAGACAAGTTAAGACTACAACTCTCTCTCGTACTGTTTCTTTCTCTTTCTTCCTCCCTCTCTCTCTCCTCTACATCCCTGTCTAGAAGCTAATTGCAATAATTAATTTTGTGTGACCTATAGTCACTTCCAGTTCCCGTTATAGCCTGGTCTGGGCATTACTGGAGTGTGAAATCAATTTACTGCTAATCACTGGAGGTGGGTGGCTGTAGGCTATTAGGAGTCAAGACTGCCAAAATTCGTGAGAAGCAACGCTTCTACTGTGTGACTAACACCTTGGATCTGGCCAAACCTCTGGGAGAAAACACACAGACTTGGAGACACGGGTGCCTTCGCATTCACGTAGCATCAGGTTAGAATACGAGTGACAACTTCGCCGCAACTTCCTTCCACGCCTACTGACTAATCATGAGGGGAGCTCCTGACAGATGTTACCTCATACGTTACGATCTGCTCCACGCCTACTTTTGGTTTTGCGTTGTCTGTGAAAGACAAGGCAATGACACGTCAGCAAGTCAACCCACATCGCAAATTTGGTCTGGCCCAATAATGGCCCACACTTCCAATGACGCTCCATGGGTGGTCCGGATCTTTGCTGCCAGAACAGAGTCACAACTCAAGCTCGATGAGCCCATGTCTCAGGAGTGACTTGGGCCATTACATGTGGCTGGCTACATTTGGACCACGTCTGGCTCAGAATCGAAATGCCGTGATAAACTCAAATGTGTCTGGTTCTACTTGGGCCACTTCTGGCACCACAATACTCTTGCCATTGCCAGAACTGAGCCTTGTGTGCCTAAACTCCACCATATTTTACCCGGAGTCATCTGCTATCAGGGAAATAACCTATCAAAGTTATAGATATAGAAATATAGTTAGATCTAAGTAGACTGAACGCGCTGGTTAATGCTTTCCAGGAACAGGAAGACTGCCGAAACCTAAAGCCAAACCCTCGGGGTTCAAAAGAAGATGCCACAGAGGCACCAGATGTACGAGGGCATACACACAGGCAGAAGTCAAGCAGGCGTCGCTGGGAGACAAATATTACTTGCAGGTGTCACGCACGTTAGTCAGACATTCAACAGCATCTCCCGCGATTAGGCAGAAGGTCAGGCAGGCGTTGCTGAGAGCCGAGTCAAATGTTAGATGCAGGTGTCACGGTTGAGCTGGTTCTCCTCTAGCATTTCGGCACTTACGACCCCCCCTACACAGCAGGCTGGGTCTGGGGAGGCAGTGAGATAAAAAGCAACTCATATTTCACTGCTTCTTTTCAAAAAGTGTAGAGGAAAGAGGAATGGAAATAAAGGAAAGTGCCATTATGGTGAGTCCTTTCAGTCATCTCTGATTGTGTTCTGTAACATCTTAATTGTCACCATTGGTTGATGTTCAGCTGACTTAGGCCTGAAAAGTCACCCGAGGCGTTCCTGTAAGGCCACTACAATTTTCCATCTCAGCATTATGCACCCTGTTGTCTACATGCTGCATCAACTGTGTCAGAATCGGTCTATCAGCCTGACATAGCCAGGCCTGTAAAGTCCTTTGAGGCTTGTTCGTGATAAAAGGCTAAAGAAATAAACTTGACCTTGACCCTGTATTCCCTCTTGAATGAAATGGGTGCTTCTAAGTCATCCCGCTGAGGGAGGACGTGTCCGTTTAACTGTTTTCAACATCTTTTACCTGTCAACCTTCTCCAAGTGCAGATTTCAGCTTGAATCGATGTGTGATACCAAATACAAAGATTTTTGCTGATTCTTATTTCACACATTTAACACATTGAATAACGTAATTGTTTCAATAAAGTTACAGTATCTTAGTTGCATATTCAGTATTATTACTGTAACATTAGAGGCATTATTGCAAGCTGGTTTTGGACCTGTAAACACTTATATCCCTTATTTTATTACACATGTAAACAGCTTAATCTAGTTATTCCTCTATTTAAATTAGAGGGAATTTTGTGCATGAAAATGTAATCAACATAATACAAACAAGGTTCAAGACTCTATTCATTTATAGATTAAATAAGATGAAACTTTAATGATCCGTGTGGGTAAATTGGGAGTTGTAGAGTAAAATATGGTCTTTCCTGCTTTTGTTCGCGTTAATTCAAGGAATATACATCACGTATTAGACCGTTTAAGCACAAAACTGGTGTAAAACATGACAACGGACGCTCAATATGACTTGAAACAATGTAAAAAAGGTGCATAATACAAAGCAACCTATCACTTTGCTTCTGATGTTTTCTACAGTGGACATTTCGATCAGATTTTCCAGTAAATATAAAATCAGTCTGAAGCGGGGAAAAAATCAGTTTCCTGGCGTGCTGTGACTCGGAGGACTTTACACCAATCTAAAACCTGGAGAGGTTCAAACCGGGAAGGTCAGAGATAATGACTGTGAAACACTCCAAATCATGCTCTTGCAGAATTTCAAAAATATGGACAGTGCCCTCGGCGGAGCAGTTATTTAGCTTTAAAGCACCAGAGAGCGCCTCTCAATCAGTAGCAGGGAGGATGGATCCGGCATATTAAGACCTCAAACACCCTGGAAATGTTACTACAACATTGTATTCAAAAAAGTACTTTGCCTGGAATCCATTCCCTCCAAATATTTGCTTCATGTCAGAATATTGTTCAAGGTAACACAAATTGCACGCCTTCGAGTTACTTAGTGTTAGCTGAAAGTAGCGTGATATTTTGCCAAGAAGGTGCTTTTAATAGTGTGTTTACACCGGGATATTGCATTGGAAGTGTCATTTTTTCACCACTTGTCGCCTTTCTCATTTTTGGCATCCATCTGAGAGCAATATTCAAAGGTCTCATTTCAAAAGAGAATATAAGAGAAGAGGGAGAGGGAGCTATAAAGAGAGAAAGAGTAAAGTTGTGGAAAGAAAAGACAATGAATAAATGATGGAAATGCAAACGCGCTGCTTGGTTTTTACCAGTGGCGGCTGGTGCATTTTTCTCCGGGGGGGCGATACCAAAAATCAAGCAAACATGTACTAAGGTATCATCAGTGTATTTAAATAAATGAAAAGGCCTTTATTTGTATTTGCTGAGCTGAATGAACATTTGTTATAATGAAACGTGATTTTAGTGCAAATTCTTTTTAATAATAATTAATAATTATCTTTTATACTACAATGTTATGGTGAAAGACTAAAGTAAACAAAAAGTGCCTCTATAAGTGCGAAATAAATCTGACAACACAAAACCCTGAGACAATGGCAGAAAATTATGAACATAATAACAAAATTTAAGAAAAAAATAAATGTTATTACATTAGAAATACCCAGTACCATCAAAAAGCTAATTGAACTGGCTCAAAGCCATATGACTTTGCCACCTTGTGGCTGAAACTTTACTTTTTGTACATAAATGTTGCCCTTCTCTCCTTGAGAGATGCAGATTTCTCCATGTGTCACGACCCTGCCTCCTGAGTGGTGTGAGTGGGTTTGGTTTATTTTTTCACCCTCCTTAGTATGAGTGACTTGTGCCTGGTGTGTTGTGGTTTTTGTCTGTCTATTCGTTCCCCCTCTCTCCCTCTCTCTGCACACCGGGTCTCCCTTTGCAATCAGCGCACCTGCCTACCATCAACTCATCACACCTCCGCTACCAGAACCCTGCCCAAACTACCAGTCTTCGCTGGATCGTTGTGCCATGTCATGTTTTGTTCTAGCTCTGAAGTTCAGCCTGCGCTCGTGTATTTTTCCTGCCTGCCTAGGCTAGTAGATCGTTTGCCTGCCTGCCTAGTCCTTAACCTGTTTTCCTGTCTCCAGGATCTTCCGCCGCTCACCTGCCCTTCCGCCGTCAAGCCCGCCTGGTTGCTCGCCACCTCCCCTCCGGATTCTGTCATCAATAAACACTTTATTTTTCCACCTTACTTGCTTCCCTGGTCTGTTCTCGACCGGAACGTGACACAATGACTCTATGGCACCACAGAACTTGACAGTATTATTTTAGACATGTGTTTTTGTCAACCTCCTCATAATGCTTACAGATCTCTATCCTGTAGCCTTCATCAAGCTGAGCAGCTATGTTTACTTTCCCAAACATTTACGTTTTTTTCTGATATGTGCTTTAAATCATTCAAACCTGTGTGAATCCATGCTGGGTCTGATCCTGTCGTTTGAAAAAGGATGCAGGGAAAGCAAAATAAAGCATTGGTGTCAATACATGCAGTTAGCCAAGGCCTCCTACTAAACCAGCTCCTTGAAATCGACCGAGTATGTTGTCTCGTTCTGGCGCATTTTATGTCAGATGTACCACGAGCCACTCGCTCTCTGCTGCCACCCAGTGGTTGGTGGTGTGTTAATCAGCAGCATTCACGTAAATGCTGTTGGGGCGCAGAAGCTCCTATCTTACCCCCCAAACCCACCGGACGCGCAAGCGCACAGACGCACTTTTGCGCGCGCAGTTTTGCGCGGAACTGAACCCACCAGACGCGCAAAGGGCACAGTTGCTTTTCTTGTTCGGAGCGCTTTCCGTGCAGTCTCCATTCAGGATTTAAGCGAAAACTGCTAGTGAAACTGCTTGACACGTTAATTAAAATGAAAACTTGCATACTGTCAATATATTTGGGACAGTAATCAACATGTTCTAAACATTTTTAGCAGTTATTTTGATTCTGTAGTACCTTTAATCGATACAGTGATATGAGTATAATAAAAACAGAAGTAAGCATAGTCTTAATTAATTGAATGTATATATATATATTTGTATACTATAATAAAGAAAAAGCATTATAACCGGAATGTAGAGTTGAACTTCATTCATCCCACGATTGTCTCTGTTCCCTTTTTCATTTCAGGGCCTCTAATATGCATTAAAATAAATAGTAAAACTAATAGTAGGTTGAAAAACATTAATATGTGGTGATATGATGCAGATATTGTGCATATACAATTTATTTCTATGAGATTGCGCGTGCGGATCCCGCCCCAAGCGTTTTTTTTTTTTCAGCCCCGAGCTGAAAAATCAGCTTCACATCTTCACATCTTTTGAAGGCCAATATCACTATTTTTGGAAGCTGCCTGTAGACAATATTTTTCTTGCCAGAAAATGCGAGAATATTACAAGGATTCCTTATTTGTGTCAGAATTGAACAATATGTATGAATTTCTTTGTATATATTGTATTATTTTTTGTTTTATAATCATATTATTTGTATTATTTTTAAATCTTCTGAAACTGCATTTACAGTAGACCATAAAACACTAACCCTAACCCTCAAGTGATTGATTTGTTGGCTGACAGCCAAAATAAAATTACTAAAGTCATTTTCTTTTCAGTTTAATAACTGACACAGTTACTGGTAAGTGCTCAGCGTGTTTTTTTTGTCTTTTTCCTTGGATT
This sequence comes from Gephyroberyx darwinii, assembly GCA_900660455.1. Classification (NCBI taxonomy): domain Eukaryota; kingdom Metazoa; phylum Chordata; class Actinopteri; order Trachichthyiformes; family Trachichthyidae; genus Gephyroberyx; species Gephyroberyx darwinii. The sequence continues at coordinate 2,254 of CABFOQ010049044.1, read as the reverse complement.
TTCCGTTGGTGAAGATTGAGTTCCTGTAGGTACGGCTCTTTTTTTGTCTTTTCATTAGAGTGGCACTTAACCTCAATCAAAGACTTCCCTGTTTCCCCATGCCAAACTTTTATATTGTTTGAGGTTGAAATGGTGTTTGAGCTAAATGCTACTTTTGTAGCAACAAACAGTTTGCAGACCAAGTGCATGTGCAGCGCTATGCATTAATCTGAAATGTTTTGATGTTTTGCAACTCATTATTTAATTGTGCAATGATTGAGCAACACTAATTTCATGCTGTTTTGCCATAGAGGGTGAGAATGCAGTACTGTTACTCCTCGTGTCATGATTTCAACCATATTGTCTGTATTTGAATGTATTTTGCAAGGCTAATACTGTGTGTTAGCCACTGCTTTACTCTGTAAAATAAGCTGGTAATTCTCCCACAAAGGGGCGTTGTAAACGTGGGGCACTTTACTAAGTATTGATGTGAAGAAACTGCAAATTGCATTTGCATTGCACTCTTTAATGTAATTAGGTGAGCCGAGGTCCAGAGAAGGTAGTAAACAGCAGATGTACTCAAGGAACTGTATTTTATTTTGGTAATCCAACTTAGACACATATTGCTTTCGTAAAGAATACACTTTCTATTTTTCTAAAACAAACTGGAAAGCTTAAAAGGAAACGCTTCCTGTGCGTCGGAGGATTTGTCCCCAGGGATGCGCTACAAAATGCCGAGTGTTTAGAAACAACAAATGTAAAAGCTTTCATGAACCGGTTGAATCACTGTTATGTGTGTCATTAGCTGGTGATAGAGAGTAGCAAAATGGACATTTTTGTATAAGGAAACATCACTGTTATTATTATTACTTCAAATTAAAACCCCAAACTTGTGACTTTAATGGTTGTTACAGTTGTAAAAATATTGTAAATGTATAAAAGCATTAAAATATTGGAAGCTATTTGGGTTTGCATCCTCTTTCCTATGAGTAACTCTCTGGAACCCCCCGCCCACCACCTAGACACCTTCAGGGACCCCTCTGGGCTGCTGGACGTCGCTTTGACCACAGGTGTCCACTGACTTCTTCTAAATCACAACATCAATAGTTTTCTACTCTTTGGGCAGTCTTTCACACTGTAAAGAAAGAACACACACACACACAGACACACACACACATACACACACACACACTGTGAGGCCTGAGGCCATTCTATTGGTATGCAGACAGTGGCTCTCGTTTTAAGCAAGGGTTTCACTCGCTATCCTTGAGACTTGACCTAGCTGTACTGTGGTCCAACTGTGTGTGTGTGTGTGTGTGTGCACTTTTGTGTGAACTGCGGGGTCAGTGGTACCCATGCTGTTGGCTGCTCTGGGTGACTGGGCGCATCACTCGCTGCACACGCACAGAAGACCACAGGACTTCTGGGTCCATTTTGTTGTTTTGGTGGCGTATTATTGCCTTGGATGTGCGGCCCAACATAGATGACGCCGCATCGCGTCACATCAAGATGCACGGTGCACATATGCTGAAAATGTCTCAGCGATCTAAAACATCGGCAGCTTCTTTCTAGACCCAATTTCTCCACCCACAGTGGCCTCAGTGGACCAGAATGCAATGCAGCCACAAGACAGGTTGAGTTTTGAGTAAGAGGCATCGCTGCAATCATAGATACGCCACAATTTATATGTCCACACGCCCGCTTTGATTGACGGCAACAAGTTCATGCCCATTCTCTGGGTGTTGTTGAAAGGAATTCTGGGAAAATGTAGGAAATGCACTGAAGTTGAAGTTGACGAGCCAGGTTGAGGGGAAGATTAAAAAAAATGACAACACTTCACAAAACAACACTTGGAATGCATCGAACATCACAACATGACATCTAACAGTGGAAGAGTATCTAAGGGTGGGAGAAAATGTAGTCAATGAAGGTCCTTGCAAGTATAGTAATACAAACTTGTGTGTGTGTGTGTGTGAGTGTGTGTGTGTTGCCTGCCTCACAATAAAAGCCAACGTGGGGCGACAGAGCAGCGGAACAAACAAAGAAAAAAAACATCGCCATTCTGACCGAACAATCTCCTATATATGCTGAGGCGTGCGGGCGAACGCCAGTTTTGTTGCCGTCTTCTGATAAGCGCTCACCTTCCACAAAACCACCAATCAGAACGACGACAACAAAGACACACGGTAGACTGCAGCGTCAATCAGTGCTATGGTCCGAAAGCTGCCCTTTTTCTGTAGTGTAGAGGAGAGGGTTGATTCCATGCAATTTAATA
>CABFOQ010049043.1:0-17865 GCA_900660455.1 Gephyroberyx darwinii | reverse complement strand
AACCATACTTGCCACATACTGTTTGTGCCTTTGCTAGTTTAGACTTATAGTTAATTGTGTAGTAGTTGTTGATTAACTGAAGTATTATTGATTATTGATTGATATTACTAAAGTTAAATAAACTCTGTTATACTTTTAAAGAGAAGTTGTCTGTGATTTCTTGTGCATTTGTGTTGTAATAACGGTTGGTTGAAGGGCCTGTGTACGAACTCACCCTTCACTGTTCACTCATAAATGTACAGTGGTCCTTATACACTGTCATTTGGGAGTGAACAGCCATTTCGAGACTGAATTAAAGGTTTGGTTATTGGTCCCTGATTCCAGGGTGGTGCCCCGTTAACATTGACTCCCGTCAATAAATTTATGAAAATTAATAATCTCACAATTATTAATTATTAATTGCTGATATCCAAACCTGCCCCTATTGAACCCCAACAGTAATCATCAGTCAGCTTTACTGAATTTTAATTCAGGCAATCAAACATTTTTGCCTTCTATCATGACTCTGTTTTGTTAATTTGAAATCCAGGCAATCACAAAGTTTTGTTTTATATTAGTTATTTAGATCAGGGATGGGAAATCACCAGCTGCTGTAGTGTTTGTTTGGAATGAAAACCTGCACTCGATGGCACATGGTTGCACATCCATTACTTAGATTTGATTTTACAAAATCAAAAATAAATACAGAAAAATACAAAAAGGCACAGAGGTGTTCCATAGTGATTCAGATGTAGTGATGCACCAACCTGAAGCCCAGCTGTCTGCACACCACCTGGACATTAAGCTCGGTCCAGTTGTCATCACACACAGTGCCCCAGTCTCCCTGGTGGTAAACCTCCAGACGCCCCTCCCAGGGACTGTCTGCCCCCACCAGACGGACTACACCATCTCCAACCACACAAAGGGAAACACTGATATTAGTCCAAATACTCAGGCATGTACAGTATATCCTCATCCCTTTAACTGTTGGATTTTGTGGTCTGCTGCAGTTTCCACGGTAAGACTCATACAGGGACTCATATATGCATACAGGAATATTTCTGACCAGGGTGTGAGGATACATATACTCATCTTATCCTGAATAAGACTGATTGGGATGTGAGCTATTCTCAAATTTATATCTGGAATCTGGTGTGCAAAGTGTTTGCCTTGCAATTTGACCTTTTCTGTGCATGGAGTTCCTCTATCAGCAAATCCACACATCTGTACATATTATCTACATCTGTGAAGTGAAGTAAACATCTGGAAGGTGTGTAGCTAGTCACTTCTGTACATATACATGGCCTCATGTAGACCTGTTAATGTGAATACCATCACATTTTTGCACACCCAGTATATGTGCTGTACTTTTGCCTTTTCTCCTCCTTTTATATTCCTGCCACTGTTACAAATTGCATAAATATTGTTGTTCTTATTTCCATAATTATACACCTTATTCTCATTCTCCAGCACGTTCTGCTGCTACTGATACAACTGCTATTTTGTATGGGGATGGAACTCTACTTTGTGATTTGGGCTAATAAGATAGTTGCTTTTTCTCATTTGCTTTATTCTTATTTACGTCCTATTTTTTCATTCATGTATCCTATTACTACTTGCTGTTGTAACAGAGACATTTCCACCCATGGGGATCATTAAAACTTCTAATATTCATGTGTGTGAGTTACTATGTACTGCCTTCCCTGGTTCTGACCTGTGTATGGGTTGCAGGAAACCCCAGCATCTTCCATATGATCACAGTTGTGTTGTTCCCAGTTGTGATGAGGACATTCCTCCAGAGAGAGCTCATTGCCTGTACACTGAACTCCATCCAGGAAGATGGGACCAGAGCCCTGACCAAAGTGGGCCCACGTCCATGCCTTCGCCATGCCCCTTTTGGCCAGGACAGACACAAACAGCAGTCAAAGTATTGGCACAATGGAGGGAAAAGTAGCCCATTATGGTCTTAAGTAATTAAATTGTTATTTTTATCCCAGAGTCAGCAGCTACAGTCTGTAAATGTGCCTTTAATACATTTTTTAAATATATCAGTATAGAGCAGGTAGTATTAATATTACTTAACTGACCCCATAATGTTACTTCAGTTCTAGTCAATGACAATAAAACACCACTTTACATATCTGTATAACAAAAAAAAAGTTATACTTTTTTAGACATATGCATGCAAAACTGGGTTGATCGAGGATGCACTAGCATCACTGTACCATTGATACAAAGCAACCATGACTCGTACTTGCAAATGCACATAAATAGTATGTAGACAAATAAAGGATGTGCATGCTGGGAGCAGTAAAGATATATTTAAGAATTATTACAAAAAATACATTAAGGACCTGCCAAATTAAAAACTGAAACTGGAAAACATTTGCTAATGGCAAAGCATTACTAAATAATTTCATCAGAGACATAATATTGATTATTGACATAACATTTGATTCATCAGATTTTGATAAAAACCTATTTCCTGAATTTCCTGAATTATATTTCCTGAATGGGAAGGAAGGAAGGGTACTGACTCTGTTACTAGTGGACTATTCTCCTTAAATTACAAAAACATGTTTATAAAGTTATAATATTATTATAACTCAGATTAAAACAGAACTTTATCATGAAAATTGACATGACAATATATACCATTTAAAAAGTAATATGTGCATCAACATTCTTTGGGGATTCTTTCTTCTTTGGAGATATATACATTTCTCTAATACAATTTACATTAGTTTGATGAATAATAAATGTTTGGCATCTGCTGTATGTACTCAGTTATAGTGTTCTGGTATATCAAAAGATCCACCATTATAAAAAATGAATACAAATGTTTTAGAGTGCCAAATATAGTTGTTGGAATGGATGTATTAATAATTTATAGACAACAGCAGAAGACCTCAACAAAATGGGTATGTGTGTGCGCAGGCACTCTTCCTTATTCAGCCCGGCAACCTCCAATCATACCAATAACTGATGACCTCAGAATAATCTGGATCAGATGCAATCCTGCTATGACCCAACAAAACTGCTGCTTATCAATTATTCATGTCTTCTTTTAATTTATTTGTATAGTACTCTCAGTGTACACAGCACAGTACAAATAAAGGCGATTCTAGCAGGATTCCTCCCTGGTTGGAGGCTAATATGGAAAAGGTTGAACCTGGCAGACCTTGTAGCTTTCTACATCCTGCAGACAATCCACATTTGTATTCTCTTTTCCTTTTTTTTTTTTTTTAAAGACAAATCACTATAATAACACTATTAAAAAATAAAGGGGGAAGTGAGGGACTCTACCTAGAAGTGGATGTCCCTAAAATAAATAGCAAGAGCCACAAGAAAAATATTTAAACTAGAAAAGGTTACATTTTCTGAAGAAATTGTGTTTGTTTGCTTCAGCTTGAGAAGTTAAAAAGGTAAATTTATGTGACAGATTCAGTTTTAAAAGTATTTTAAATAGCAGTATTTAGAAGTATCAGTGATTGAAGTATTGGTAGTAGTAGCAGAAGTAGTACGACAAGTACTAGTAGTAACAAGATAGTTGCTAGGGTGTTACCAGATGGTTGCAAAGGTTTACTAGGTGGATACTAGGGCATTTCAATGTGGTTGCTAGGGTGCACTAGGTAGTTGCTAAAGTGTTTTTAAATGGTTGCTAGGGTGTCTCTAAGTGGTTGCTAGGATGTTACAAGGTGGTTGCTAGGGTGTACTATGTGGTTGCTTAAGTGTTTCAATATGGTTGATAGGGTGGACACGATGGTTTGTTAGGGTATACTAGGTGGTTGCAATGGTGTACTAGGTACTAGGAAACAGTTGGTTTCTAGGGTGTTTCAATGTGGTTGCTAGGCTGTACAGGTGAGGATGCAGATGGAGGCACCCATGGATCCCTGGGTGACTGACTACCTGACTGGCAGACCACAATTTGTGCGGCTACAAAGCTGTGTGTCAGATCGGGCAGTGAGCAACACAGGGGCCCCACAGGGGACTGTCCTGTCCCCATTCCTGTTCACCTGCTACACCTCTGACTTCATGTTCAACTCTGAAACATGCCACCTGCAGAAGTACTCAGATGAATCTGCAATCGTGACATCCCCTGATGCACCCCATGATTGCAGATTCAATTGTGGGGTGCATCAGGGGATGTCAGGAGGAGGAGTACAGAGGCCTGGTGGAGAACTTTGTGGTGTGGTGCGAGCAGAACCACTTACAGTTCAACGTCACCAAAACTCTAGCCCACCCACTGGGCTGGGGCCTTAAACAAAGTGAAAACAGCGCCAAAATTCCAACAGGCCCTGAAGTTCACACTTGTGTGAACTAACTGGACCCCACCTCTGGTCTCTCATTGCATGAGACTCAGGCTATCCCCGGGATGTCCCCATGACATCACTGAGGATATAAATTTCAGCGCTACCTTCCCTAAGGTCCCCTTTCTTGCGACTCCGGTTGCTAACAAGGTGGAATTAAAACATTCTAACTGTTTCTTTTGTTTAGCCGAAGCGCAGTCTTCAACTCGCTGGACAAGCCCAGACTGTTTAGTGTTCACCGTGGATCCAGAAGAATTAGATTAGCTGTTGCGTATCCAGCACTCTAACTCCTCAACCGGTGTAGGTGTAGGTGTAACCGGTGCGTGTAGGTGTAACCTGCAGAAGTGGACTGGAAGAGAATACAGCTACGGACACTCCTTCCCTCCAAGAAGACGACGGGATAGGGAGGGATATGTTCCTTCAACCAAGTCAACTCCTGGCTGACATCCTTCGCTGCCTACGAGGACAGCCAGCTGACCGTTGCTCCGTACAAGGAGAAATAGCGGTTCCGCCGACCCACCTGGGAGGACCCCACCGGATCGATAAGATGGACTGAAACACACATCAATCACTCGAGAGTGATTTCCCAACTAAGAGGCTTTGGTCCTGGGCAGAGACTAGAAATCATGAATAACATGAAGCTGATTGTGTTCAACTGCATGCCGCTGAGCTTGCATCTGTGTTTATAGTCACCGTAGAGAGCCAACATACTGCATTTTACCAGTTCAAAGACCAGTAACCCGGTAAACCACTCCCACGTCGTATCCCGAGTTTCTGTTTATGTGTCTCTAGACGGCGAGTAGGCTCTCTAGGTTTACCCCGAGTGCTCTCCTCTATTCTCTCTCTCTTTTTACTAACCACCAGATACATATCCGCACCCACACGTTATTACACGTTCATTAGATGGTGCTGGTTTAGCTGCCTAACTCCAACCCCATCTTGAGTCCATCTTGCCATCTTGCTCTCTCTCTCACGAGACGTCCCACCCACATGGTCACATCTGCCATCTTGCTCCCTCTCTCTCTCTCTTTCCCCCACACGCACACACACACACACACACACACACATACACACACACAACCATACGTGCCTTATGCTGTTTGTGCCTTTGCTAGTTGATAGTTTAGACTTATAGTTAGTTGTGTAATAGTTGTTGATTGATTGAAGTGTTATTGATTATTGATTGATATTGCTAAAGTTAAATAAACTGTTATACATTTAAAGAGAAGTTGTGATTTCTTGTGCATATGTGTTGTAATAAGGGTTGGTTGTGATGGCCTGTGTACGAATTCACCCTTCACTGTTCACTCATAAATGCACAGTGGCATTTAAACATTTGGGCCCTGATTCCAGGGTGGTGCCCCGTTAATATTGACTCCCGTCAATCATTTTATGAATATTAATAATTTCACAAATATTAATTATTAATTACTAATAACCAAACCTGCCCCTATCAAAGCCCAACAACAAGAAGGAACCGACTCTACTTCCTGAGGAGGCTCAGGTCCTTCAACATATGCAGTTCTCTGGTGTGTTGGGGCGCTAACACCAGGGCCAAGGATACCAACAGGCTGAACAAACTGATCAGGAAGGCTGGCTCTGTTGTGGGCATTAACCTGGACACCCTGGAGGAGGTGGCAGAGAGAAGGATGCTGGCCAAACTGTTGGCCATCATGGATAATGTCTCCCACCCCCTCCATGACATGGTTATGGAGCATTCAGCCTGATCCCGCAACGGTGCGACAGAGAGCACTACAGGAAGTCTATCCTGTCGTCCTCCATCAGACTTTTTGACGCCTCCCCTCCCCCTCTACAGCTCACCTGAGGACAACTCAACTGAAGACCTCCCCACTTATCACCTAGCACCCTGCACTTTATTCATTCCCTTTCACATTATTCATTGCCATTGCCCTCCACTTTATCGACTTTATCCATTCCCATTCATTCACTGCCCTGCACTTTATTCATTCCCTTTCACACTTATTTATTGCCATGCACTTTAGACACTCTCATTCCCTTTTCCATTCATTCGCTCTGCTTATTTATAAGTAGTTTTTTAGTATTTAGTTTTTAGGCATTTGTTGTTTTTTTGTATTTTCTACCATGCTTTTGTATTTTGTACATTCTTGTGATACTGTTATGCTACAAGGTGATTGCTGCGGGTGTTTCAGTGTAGGTTCTATGGTTTACTAGGTGGTTGCTAGGGTGTTACTATGGTGTACTATGTGGTTGCTAGGGTGTTCAAGGTGGCTGCTAGGGTGTGGTAGGTGGTTGCTAGGATGTTCAAATGTGATTACTAGGGTGTACTAGGTGGTTTCTAGCATGTTCAAGGTTGCTGCTAGGGTGTGGTAGGTGGTTGCTAGGGTGTTACCAGGTGTCTGCTATGGTGTACTAGGTGGATGCTAGGATGTTACTAGGTGGTTGCTAGGGTGTCCTAGATGGTTTCAAGGGTTTTGCTATGTGGTTTCTATAGTAGGGGTTTCACAGAATAGTCGACTAGTCGACTATCAAAACCACTAGTCGACACTGTGCATCATTGTAGACTAATCGTTCATCTGTGGTTTTAGCACGGTGCAGTAATAAAGCAGCGGCAATGCATCTACAGCAGCTATGCAGCTGGGGGTGCTGTGGGTAGTTGACAAGTCATAGTTGTCATGTGTGACTTGCAGACATGCAGCAATATCAAGAAGCAGAAGAAAACATGGATGTACATCCCAACTCGACTCAACTGCAATCAAAAGTGTGGGAATATTTTATCAGAGGAGATAAAACAGTCAGCTGTAATATATGTAAGGCTACCCTAAAGTACCATAACAGTACCAGCGCCATGCACAACCATTTAAAGCTACACCCGCTAGCTAGCAGCGGCAACGTTAGCAAGGAGAAGCGGGAAAAGAGAGAACAAAGTAGGCAGATGAATCCTGCAAACGTCTGATCACCGACCACAGAAAAAGAAAGATAACAGATCTGTTATATAATTGTATATAATATGATTGTATAAATATTGTATCTTGTAGTCATGCAGTAGTGTATGCTTAAAATAGTCTATTGACATGGTAGGGGAAGCCCCACGTTGGAGATGCATATCCAGCAAACCCAAAAAACTTGCAATATCAAAATCTGACTTTTTCAACATATTTTCAAAATGGAGATCTAAACTTTCATTCACTGAAACCTTGAACTTAAACGAGATTGGCATTCTGACTGTGATTTGCTCCACAGGTGCATACGATGAAACCCCCAGCAGACATCGACGTGGACAACTACAATGAAGAGGAGCCCAGGAAAAAAAAAACACATCTCAAGAGTGAATATGTAAAAAAGTAAAGAGTGCCAACACCTGCCCAGAGGAGGTACACGAATATCTCCAGTTTGTTTCTGTTTACTGTTACTAGCCATTTGACTAAAATGTTTGCTAATAATCTGAATAGTGTCGTTACGACAGCTCATTCCGCTGTGTCAATGTGCCAGTCACTAATAATGTTTATTTAAATAAACCAATACATTAGTGAACTTTATACAACCTGTGTTTATTGGCGAGATTGCTACAGTAGTTTTACAAGTTATATATGAAGTTGATCTTGTATTTCAAACTGTTTTAGCATGTAATCATAGTGCATCATAGTAGGCTATTCAGTGCTTTTGAGATGGCCCTCTAACGACTAAAGGTGGACATAGCTTTGGTTGTTTGAACAATCATTTTCTACATTATGCCATGTTAAATAAACAGAATTTAAGGTATTTAACGAAGGAAAGACTCCTGCTATCCCTGCAAGAAAGCAGTGTGAATTGTGAATATTGTTACTGCAGTCAAACAGTATCTCCAGCTCAGACAAGCATGCTGGGGGTTTAGTCCAATCAGATCGCGGCTCATTTGTAAACAACCTCTCAGAGCCAATCGAGGACTCTACTATTTCACCTACCACCAGGTTGGTCCCGCCTACATTCGTTAACCCTTTACTGGTTGTATTTGAGACCTTTTTGACGAGAATTGATCATTGTTATTGGGTGAAAAAAATTTGATATATCTCGCGATTAATCGACTACTCGACAACTTTTTGGGAGTAGTTGATGACTACTAAAATGCAGCAGTCGTGAATGCCCTATTCTATAGTATTACTAGGTGGTTGCTATGATGTTTCTAGGTGGTAGCTAGGGTATATTAGGTGGTTTCTAGGGTTTTGCTATGTGGTTTCTATAGTATTACTAGGTGGTTGCTATGATGTTTCTAGATGGTAGCTAGGGTATATTAGATGGTTGCTAGTTGATTACTTGTACAAGTAGCAGTAGTTGCAGTAGTAGTAGTAGAAGAAGTTTTATTAGCAGTAGTAGAAGTAATAGTAGCAGTAGTCGTAGTAGTAGTGGTTGCAGTAGTAGAAGTAGTAGTGGTCGCAGTAGTAGAAGTAGTAATAACAGATTATTGGCTGAAGAGGTTTACATATTTTTATACACAGAGAAATCTGAGTTTCTGGTAAATACACAATTTCTGTTAAATAAAGAATGAAAGTAGATCATATTTATTTGTTCATGTTCTTTATTTGGGATATCTTCATTACCATTTGAGATTTAGATAAGGATTTTATAGGGTTGTTCCTTTATAATAAATATACAGTAATGCTTGAAAGTTTGGGAACCCTACAGGGGATGGTCATTATTTTATATATTATATAGGAATATACTTATCTAAACCTCAAATCTTAATGAGGATATACAAATCATGCACAAATCAAGAACATGCACAAATAAATACTCCTTTAGTAGCGATGACTTGGAGTAAATGTCTCCTATAGCCATTTGTTAGTCTCTGGCATCTTCCTTGAGGGATTTTCACCTGCTCCCCCGTACAGAGCTTGGGGAATTCAGTGAGGTTTGAGGGTTGTTTCACATGCACAGCCTTCTTCAGGTACCGCCACAGCATCTCAAATGGATTTTTTTCTTGTGTGGAAAAAAATTCCCACCACTGACCATAATGACACCATAATTTAACTTGAATCTACAGCATCTAAATTAGTAGGGATGGTTAGTGGGAAGGCTCTCCTCTGTTGCAGCCCCACTTCCTGATGTAGGCTGATAAGACAGGTGTATTTTCTGATACAAATCGTGTTTACCACTGTCGTCCACTTGCGTGTCAAAGATGGTACCTCATGATGGCACGGAAAATCTGGTATGCCTTGTTCTTGGCTAGCCTTTGTTTTGCATTTTCGTAAGACTGGGTTAAATCCAATCCGATTTTGAAAATGTATTGCATCACACACATAATGGATTTCACTGATTTTTTGGTCTCTCAGAGCTCAATGATTTAATTGAGATTCTCTTGCTGCTCAAGTCACCACCTCTGTGTCAAACCGATCACAACAATAGCCTCACCTCACTGTGACTCACTGGCAGTGATGAACGGTAACATGTTACTCAGTAATGCGTTACAGTAATATTATTACTTTCCTCAGTAATGAGTAGTGTAACAAATTACTATTTCGATTTCAATAATAATATTACAGTTTCCAGTCAGAGAAATAAATCATTACAATGTTAGTTATTATCGCCCCTTCATATCATTTAAGTGACTTTCTTAATCACGTCTTTGCACAGTAGAAGCATAGCAGTAGAATAGGTGAGGTTAATGTGTTTCTTACCACAGGCCCAGCTGTCTGCAGACCACCTCAGCATCAATGTCATCCCATTGATCGTCACAGATGGTCCCCCACCTACCATCATGGTACACTTCTACACGGCCCTCAAAGTCCTCCAGGCCTCCCATCAGCCTCAGGGGGGAACCATTGCCTGGGAAAGACAGGGTATAGCAACAATTGGGCAAATAATGATCTATTAGCAAAACAGCGGGAATAATTCTATGGTAATGTCTATGTTGGATGCTTTCAATGAACTTCAGATAAACTTTAACCTAACACTAAATCCTAATCCCTTTTTTTGCAAATCTGTTTATTTTCAAAATAAACAGTAAAGGTTTCTTTCTGGCTACCCTTGCATGAATGTAATTTCTATTCAGTGATCTTCTTATTGTTGATGGATGGACAGTGACATCAGATGCACCAGTGGAGGTTTGTAGATCTTGTTACTCTTGGGTTGTTATTTTTGTTGGTTTTAATATTTTCTTGTTGATATTTTAGAAGGACGTCCACTTCTAGGCAGATTCGCTGTCGTGTTAAATAATCTATATTGTCTTGCAGTGGACTGATGGAGCCCAAATCTTTTTGGTCTGACTTCATAACCTTCCCCAGGCTGACGCACACTCACTACTGGCTTCCCAAGGAACTCTGAGGTCTCCTTAGATCACAGCATAATGTTTTTCTTTCACCTGCATGGGTAACACCAAACTGGCAGGTTTTATGGGACTACCACACAAACTCTTCCCCAAAGATCTGACCTTTGATTGGTTAAGTTCATACCCAGATATTTACTCGTAGTATTTACCTATTTTATATGTAGTTTTATAGTTTGCAGGTATAGAGGAGTGATGTAGTTTGATAGTGTACATGTATAGAGGAGTGATGTAATTTGATAGTGTACAGGTACAGAGGAGTGATGTAGTTTGATAGTAATACCCCTTTCACACCGGCTCAGCTGTGGTGTGAACCAGGTGACCCAGGTTACACAATTGACTATACCTCACTGGTTAAGATCAGAAGTGCATTAGTTTGCAAGACAGTTCACAACAAGGACAGTTTGAACAACGAATGAATAGAATGGATAACAAAGGAGAATTGGAAAGATTCCGAAATCACAGCTTCTGTCCATTCGTGGGGTAGAAGAAATAAAGCGAAAAATTAAATTAAATTATTTACGGCATAGATAATATAATACAGAAATTTTACGCAGGCAATATGGAAAAATCACACAGGCAATATGGAAAAATCACACAGGCAATACGACAATATCACACAGGCAATACAGCAATATCACAGTTACTTTTTCGTGACGTATACAGATGTAAATATGGTGACCCTTGCTCAAAGATCTGTGTAAATCCTGGGATTTGTGTGTGAAAGGAGTATAATAGTGCTTAATGGACAGTTTTGGTGACTATTAAGAGAATGTGTGTGTGTAGGTCATTATTGTCAGTATTGTCATTCTCCAAGGGTCTCAATATTTCTCCATATAGCCAGAGAGTAATTTCAAATGTTGATTATATTGACAATGGGAATGGAGATCATCCAGGAGACTGAAATGTTCAGATTATTAAAATAAGTATGAAAAACACATGGAAATCACTGTATGTTATTTATTCTGCATAGATGACAAACAAATAACCAGAGCGGCTAATACAACAAACGACTGGCGCAGCCTATAAAATGTAATAGGCTACAGTGGGCAGTTGCAGTGGGCTACCAGCTTCAGGACAAATGTGATGTTAAATTCAAAAGATTAACAAAATGCCATATTGGTTTAAACTCAAGCCGTAGCTTATAATAGTATGCAATTTAAACCTTCAAAATGCATAACTTCAAACTTCAAATTTTTGGGTAATTTTATCATTGTATACTTAAAGCTGGTAAAATCAGACTTTTCTTTTAAATGTGCAAAATTATGCATCTCATGTGCAAGTATGAGCTGATGATTGATAAAATTAACTAATGCTAATAGTAGGGTAACCCCCCCCCTCTTGGATGGTAGTGGCCTTGCTAATCTATAAATAGCATCAAAATCATTTTACTGGTGGGAGGAAATCAAAAGAAGTGGTTTTGATGTAAGTTGATGAAATATTTTGACAGTACAAAATAAACCTCTGTGTTTTTTATTAGCTAACCAACAGTAAGAAAGCCAGTGGGAGCTGTAGGGTCTAAAAAAAAGAGGAATAGCAAATGACAATTGGCAAAAATGCTTTATTTGTCAACATGACTATGGGAAAAACAGGCCAGATAACCTGCTAAGAACTGCATCTGAGGATGGACTGAAGTACATTAGACTCAGAGCAAATGAACAAATGAAATACAAAGATGTGGAGTATGTTGATACTCTGGATCGAATTCAGGTGTTTCTGGACATGGAAACTGTGTCCAGAAACCTTAATAAGTGCTTTGAAAGCACACATGCAACCACATACTCACATGAAGAAAAGGACTCACTGGAAGCTGCAAGCAGCTGCCGCCCTCGCTCCAGTAGAAGTTCAATGCCTCCAGTCACTTGGGGAAAATGTCTTTTTTGTCAGAAGGATAAACCTGGGGACAAACTTCACAACATCCAAGTCTTGAGTACATCTAAAAAGATTCTTCACCTAGCTTGGCTAGACACAGAATTGCGATGCAGGCTTGCTGGAGTCAAATATCATCAGGCAAATATCATCTTCTCTGCTACAGGGCATTCTTCAGGAAGTACCAAAGCACTTCATCAGGAGCAGATGTAGATAACCCATATACCATTTGCTTACACAATGTGGCAGATGAGCTTAGAGCAGGACTTGCCAGAGGTGAAATATACTCTTTGAAAACAGTTTGGAAAAGATACTGTGAACTCATTGTAGACTTTGACTTTGAACCAGGAGTATACAGAAGTCAGTATTTCAAGACAAAACTTGACAAATTGCTTTGACATTGTTTTCTTAGCATCTGGTGGACGGAAACCAATACCAAAACACATTGGAATTGGAGTTGCAGTACACCAAGCTACGTGCTCAAAAGACTTGGTGCAGTTACTTCATGCTGCTGGGCACAGCATAAGCTATGAGTCAGTGTTGAGGACAGATACTACTATAGCAAATGAGGCTCTGAAGCGATACTTTGAAAATGGTGGAGTATTTATTCCACTAAACTTTGTCAAGGCGAGGCTCCCTGGATACATCATGTATGCAAATGACAACATAGACATAAACGAGGAGACCCTTGATGGGAAAGGAACCTTTCATGCCTCCCAGACTGCAGCTTTCAGACGAAGTGAGCCTCAGAAGAAACCCTTAAAATAAAGCTGAAATCAGGCAGATCAATGTCAGTGTCAGTTCTACCAGGGCTGTTTGAGCTCAAGGATGCTAAAATGGAATCACAGAAGCCCCCTCCAAAATTTCTTGGGCAAGTTACACCAGAACTCTATGATGCAGACACACAACTAACTACCCAATCAAAGAACCAGGATCTTGCCTGGATTCTATGCAGACTACAGAACTCAGAAGATCAAGTTGTTCCATCTTGGAGTAGCTTCAACCACCTAATGTCAAAATCAGATCGCCCAAAAACAGTAGCTGGAATGATGCCCATCATAAATTCTCCAGCACATAACTATGACACAATTTGGACAGTGTTACAAAACTGCCACAAAATGACAACAAAATTGGGCCAAAGGTACACAATCATAACCTTTGATGAGCAGTTCTACTGCAAAGCAAAGGTGCTTCAGTGGCACCACCAAAAAGAGTGTGAGAATATGGTTATTCTCTTGGGTGGCTTTCATGTGCAGATGAACCTTTCAAAGGTCATTGGCCAGCATCTTGCTGATTCTGGGGTGAGGGACATTCTTGAGGAAAGTGGTGTGTTTGGAAAGAAGACAGCTGAAAACATCATGAAGGGAAAGGGATGGAACCGTGTAGTCTGTGCACACATACTTGCATTTGAAGCACTTTGGAGAATATTGTGGCCAAGCTTTCTGCAATGGATGGAGGATAATGACAGCACAATAGACAACAGTTGCTTTGAGCTGGCAGATGCACTATCAGAGCACCTAAGAAATGGTGAAATTGAAGCAGCTGCAGCATGCTATGAGGATCTTGTGCTGAAAGTTGGAGAGGTTCAGGATCTCCTTGCAGAGTTTGACAAGGCTAATGAAGACAAGCCAACCTTTACCTTCTGGAGACAATACATGGACCTTGTGTCTATTCTCCTGGCATTCACACAGGCACTGAGGTGTGGTGATTGGAACCTGTACATGTCAGCCTTCAAGAGCATGATGCCCTGGTTTGCTGCTTATGATCACACCCATTATACAAGATGGGGTGCTGTATTCATGGCAGATATGGAACATCTGGCATAGACAGCACCACAGGTCTACCAGGGCTTCCTAGATGGTGATTTTGTAGCCAAGGAGACCAAACACAGCTTCAATGAGATGCCTTTTGACCTTCGCCTTGAGCACATCAACAAAACTGGAATGGTTGCTGGAGGATTGATAGGCATCACTAGAAATGAGACAGCTAGAAACCGTTTGTCCATCACCTACAATGAAGGTGCATCCTTGGCAGAGGATACCAGATCACTGTTTGGACTGACACATGAGGACGATGATGATGAAGACACCCACAAAGACTGTCTTCCATCAAGACTCAAAACAGATCATAATGATGTCATTCAACTTGTAGCCCAGTTCCAGAGATACATCATCTTCCAACAGGAGAATATGTATGATCTAGCATCTCTGACAACTGGTGATGTTGCTTCAGAAGATATACTGAAGGACCTTGCAAATGCTGCAGAGTCTGGCAAACAAATGATCACTGAGTTGGTAAAAAACTGACTGGCCACAAGGAACACAGACTTCCACGACAACCTCACCAAGAGAAAACCAAAAACTTTCTCAAGCCTCTACAGCGCAGATGCCAAGCTTGAAAGACTCAGAGCCAAGTGTGTGAAACCTGACAGGGATATTTTCCGCCACATCATTGTATCCATGGAGAGTGGCAGAGAGGTCAACATCAATGAGCTTCTCCAAAAGGAACTGTGTGCAGTCCCCCTGTCACTTGCCACAACAGATAAAGTTCTCAGACCTACCAACAAAGCTGACTTAGCCACCATACTACAAGTTGGTGCAAAGGAGACAGAGCTCAGTCCATCCAATGTGAGAACATGCACTATCATTGATGGAATGGCCTTAGTAAGAGCCATGAGAAAACCTCAAGATGCAGCAACCTTTGGGGATTATGCTGATGAGTTCACACAGAGAGTGACAACTAGTCTACATGGGAACATCACCAGAGTGGATCTAGTGTTTGATCAGTACCAACAGAACTCCATAAACAGTGGAACAAGAGCTAAAGCAGCACTACTCTGCGAAAGGTTCGCACCATTGTGAGTAGCAGGGATGTAAAGCTACCTGCTAACTGGAATAGCATTGAAATGGATGAGAACAAAGCCAACCTGACCCAGTTCCTATCAAATGAGCTTGAGAAGCACGTGCACAATTATGGTCAGGAAATTGTTATCAGTGGAGGGTTTGATGATCCTGAAAAGGTGGCATCAGCAGCTGGGATTGATGTTTCTCACCTACAGGCTGCACATGAAGAAGCTGATACCCGCATACTTCTACATGCAGCTGATGCAACAACCAAA
Source organism: Gephyroberyx darwinii (assembly GCA_900660455.1). Classification (NCBI taxonomy): domain Eukaryota; kingdom Metazoa; phylum Chordata; class Actinopteri; order Trachichthyiformes; family Trachichthyidae; genus Gephyroberyx; species Gephyroberyx darwinii. Next base: position 2,309 of record CABFOQ010049043.1, on the reverse strand, counting down.
GGATATCAGAGGCTCATCATTCAGTGCCAGGACACAGATGTGCTCCTTGTGTTTGCACACCAACTGAGCCAAGAAATTTGGATGAAAGCAGGAACAGCCAAGAAACCACGCTACATCAAAGTTCATGATATCAAAATGCCAAATGAGATGCTTAATGGTCTGTTGGCATTTCCTGCTATCACTGGATGTGACACTACCAGCCAGTTCATCGGAATAGGAAAAAGAACTGCATGGAAAGTGTTCCAGCAGTGCCCTCACCTTCTCCACAACTTTGGTGAGGATGAAGTACCAAGTCCAGCTACTCTATCCTTGGCAGAACAGTTTGTATGCAAACTGTATGACCCAAAATCAGCCAGCAACTCAATCCATGTAGTTCGCTGTGCCCTGTTTCGGAAACTGAAAGTCAATGTTGCTACTTTACCACCAACAAGAGATGCCTTGACTCTGCACATCATGAGGGCCCACTATCAAACAAAGGTTTGGAAACCATCACCAGTGACCCATCCACAGTTGCCCTCACCAATCAATTGTGGTTGGCACATGGTGGATGCCATGCTGGTCCCCCAACTATTAACCAAGGAACCTGTACAGACCAGATGCTTGGAGCTGACAATCTGTGGATGCAAGGAAAGTGGAATTCAGTGCAGTACCAGGCATTGTGTCTGTCACAGAAGTGTATGTATTGCAGTGGGGCATGTGGATGTGCCCGTGCAGCTTGGTGCAAGAACTCATTTGACAATGAAGAAATTGACAACGAAGAAATAGACCTTGATCAAGATTAGTGCCCCGAAGTATGATGTGAAACTCACAGAGCCGTTGTGTTAAATGTACACAGAAATTGTATTACATTTTATTGTTTTTGTTTTCAAATTTGACCATACTATAGACTGCAGAGGTGCTTCTTATTTATTTATTACAAAGAATGTTTCCATTACTGGTAAGATAATACTCCGTATGCCACATCAGTATTGAGTGTTGTAACGTTATATCCATTTGTATTGTTTCAGCCTATTTAGCATGACAATGTTCTGAATGTTCATATTTTCAAAGTCTTGTCTTAGGCCTATGTTATCCCTTTTGGTGTGATGCATGTTTTGCATTGTGTAAGTTAATGTATACTCAAAACAAAACAGAGTAAAAAATCTTTCAATGTCAAAAACGTCCATAAAGAATTTGCCTCAAATGTATCTTTTACCATAATGTTTACAAAAATATTGCAATAACATTCAAAATAACTGTCCTTACTGATCTTTTATCTATGTCCTTTAATATAAAGTTAAAAAAAAAACCAATCATAATGAAAAATGAAGACCACATAGCATGAATTGAGTATTTGAATATTAAAGGGCTTCTAAAAGTACAACATGACAACCACCCTAGAACTTCTTGTATGGGTCCCTTCTAACCAAAAAAATATGCTGTCAGCTTTTAACCAAACATGTTAGCAAAAGTCATATCGGAAGCACTATTCTGAATTGGCCCCCTGATGAATACAAATAACCTTGATTGATTGATTGATATTCATCATGCAGTCAAATAGATATTGTGTTTGTTCATCCTACTCATAAAAAAAAAATAATGGAAAATGTATGGGTTCAAATTGACGCTAAAAGTATTGTCAGCGTAGGAAAAAGAATCGCAGGCGTAAAAAAAAATAATAAAATAAAATTGCAATTGTTTTTTCTCACTCATGTTTACGATTTCATTTTTTACGATTACGATTCTGTTTTTCTCGCGCTTGGGGTTTTGTCATGATTTTGACGTGCAGGCAGGTTGAAGGGAAGGGGGCGACTTTATTGGTCACTGGGACAAATGCGTCATTGGTATGCGCTGTGTTTACCTCCCTGACTGAAGGCCTGCACATCGTCATTTACGTGGGAACATGGCGGAGCAACAACATCCTTCAGGTATTCGGCTAGCTATTAAACTTGTTATTGTGGATAATGAAGTATCAAGTGATGGATTGTTGGTTAAGTTACTAAAGTTCACTAGTTGACTAATAGGTAGGCTACAAAAAGTTGTGGAATTGCTCCGGTAGATCTCCAGCTGGCAGCCGCGAAACGGGCTGCAATGGCGTAAGCTAATCCTTTGAGACAACTGCGCCAATCAAAGTACGTCCAAAGTACGTGGCAAAAACAAGCACTTTTAGTGGACGTACTTTGATCGCACAGTTGTCTCAAAGGATTAGCCTACGTTGCTATTAGTCATTTAGACCCTGAAATATGTATGGGGCCCAGGTTTAAAAATACCGGAATTACCCTTGAACTTTAGTAACTTAACCAACAATCATTTACTTCATTATCCACAAT
>CABFOQ010049038.1:0-11260 GCA_900660455.1 Gephyroberyx darwinii | reverse complement strand
GTGTTCAACCCACGCCACTCCAATCTGCCTGCCTGCTTCTCCTCATCTGCCTGCCTGCCTCTGCCCAAACCAGCCCCTCATCTCCACCCACGCTCCCCCATCTCCTCACCCAACATTAAATTCACTTTTCCCAATAACCTCTTGTCTGTGTCTGCATTTTGGGTCCAGAAAACAACCACAGCCATAACATAAGTGTGTAATTTTTGTTTGAGATTTTAAACCTAGTCATGACTTTTATGCAGAGTCAGGTTTAGTATGTTTTTTCTCACACACACACACACACACACACACACACACACACACACACACAGAATAAATTAATGAAAAAAGTAATTCTGTTGAAAGACTTTTGAATGTTGATGCATTATCAATCTTTTACATGTGTTAATAGTCCAATTCCAATAGTTAAGTTAATTATCAAAGTCATCCTAGTGACCACAGTGGTCAGCCCAATTACCCAGGAATTTTGAGTCGAAGAGTTACAGGAATGTTGTCATAATGTTAAAATATTTCAATAGAATGTTACCACAAAACATTTGTATAATGTTTTTAAAGCACGTTATCCTATTCTAAAATAACATTCTGGGAACATTAAAAACAACTTGCTGCTGAAAACGTTTCAAGAATGTTAGTGTTCTGTTAATGTTCTGACAATCTTATCAAAAACATTTTAAGAAGGTTATCACCAAACATTTTTTAGAATGATTTTAGAGAACGTTATCCTACCTTTAAGAAGAACATTCTGGGAACAAAAAAAAACTTCCCGCAGTAAACATAACTAAAACATTCTCAGAACATTTTTAGAACAAAAAAATCCAAGCTGGGAAGCTCCATATAAAGTCCACTGACCCAGACTATATTGGTTTGACCCTACATATAATCACGTTTGTTCGATGTAGGCGTTAATCTGCCAAAACCTTTATCTGCTATTTCAACAAATTGTCAACACCTCTGCTGGTGTGGAAGAATCTAGAAATTTTAAGGTTATTTACTTTGGTTGCAGTGAGAGAACTGAACTGAACTGAACTCACACCATCATTTTGAATTCAATTTAATGTTGTAAAGCTTCAGTGGTGATGAGTTCACCTGAGACCCCACAAAACATGTCTCTCTCTCACACACACACACACACGCAAATATGCATACTCAAGCACACATCTCTCTTTCACACACACAGACTTGCGCACACACACACATGCACACACACGCGCACACACACAGCCTGACATAGAGTCAGGCGAAGGTTGGCTCATTGATTCAGTAGAGAGTGTGTTTTGTGGAGTGTGACCTTTCCAAGCGCTCCCACTGATGGAATGAAAGGTGCGGAAATACCCACAATGCAGTAGCACCTCTCAGGAGAAATGTCAGTAATTAGAGCTTAAAACCAGGAGAGGTTACAGGCCAAATCACACCACAGACAGAAAGATAGAGACACAAATACAGGACTGAGAGAGAAGTTTTAGAGAGAAAGAGAGAGAGAGAGCGAGAGGGAGAGAGAGAGAGAGAGAGAGAGAGAAAGAGATAGGTAGGATGTACACCTCCCTCAGTCATTGTGCGTTCACTCTACAGAGACTGGGAAGTTGCATCACAAATCTATCAAGCACGGCAGGTGCCATCGTGGAGGTCCATTGGAGAATTAGCTGTACTCAAATAATGTCTAAATATATCCGATAGCAACCAGGCTCAGAAAAGAGAGATACCTGAAAAAGGCTGTTGTGGTGTGGATGAATCCTTATTTTCATGCCATTTCGCCCAGATTATCACCCATAGCACAAAATTAACCATATCTGCAATGGGTTGATAGGGTTGTTGATCAAGTCAAGCCCTTAATCACAGTTCCAGTCTCAAAGGGCTTTACACACCCACACCGCGCGGAGTTCATGTTGTATGGTCAGGGGTGCAATGGGTGCCGAGAGTGGGAAAACAAAGATGAAATTATGAATTATAGCAAAATGGAACATAGACAAAGTACAAAGAATACACACAATAAGGACACACCATCCGGACCTGGTGTGGAGCATCAACAGCAGCTTGGTCGTCTTAAGAGTGGGGGGACCACTGCAGCAGCCACCGCCAAGATAAGAGACATACCATACTACTACTGTAATTGGTCTAACCTTGCTCTAAGAAGAGATTGCGTCACCCCCAGTAATTGTGCAAAGCTATTATTGGCCAAATGGTAGAGGAAACAAATAGGGTTTTAGCCTAGATTTAAAGATATCAATAGAGCTTGCCTCTCTAATTGCAGCAGGGCGACTGTTCCAGAGATAGGAGTGTGGTGACTGCTGGGATAGATAGTTAGCCAGCATCCTGTGATCGGAGGGCGTGCGGAGGTATATACGGTGCAAAGAGATCCAGTAAATAGGACGGTGCTATATATTAGTGGAAGCACCTTAAAGTCACATCTGGCAGGGATTGGGAGCCATGGCAGGCGTTATGTAGTCAGATTTTCTTGTTTCGGTCAGGATTCTGGCAGTAGCATGTACAAGCTGAAGATTTTAAAGGGAACTGTTTGATAGGCTTTTTCCCAGTCACAATTTCACTGCTTTGCACGCTGCTCTGCCTTTCTGCAGTGTTTGTTTGGAAGGTAACCATGGTAACAGACTGTGTGGATACATCTAATGGATAATAGGGATGGGTAACAATGAGCTGCTCTCTGATGGAAACAATCAATCACTAACTCTGGTATACATTTTAAGTTTTCTATGGCTAACTAAGCATAAATACGCCACCATGGCTACATCTAGGTTAACTTAACTTTTCTCATGAGTCTTCTTTTCTCATTGTGGCAGACTGGGGAGAGGGTGTGGGTGTGGGTGAGGCATAGGCTGGATCCAAGAGAGAGTTGAGTCAGTGGACTGACTTGGATCCAGTGGGATGCTCCTGGAAGGCTGGCAGACTGGCAGGCTTCCAAGCTGGTAACTTACAAGCTAGTAGCACAGCATGACAACAAGCTAGAATTAGCTTAGCCTATTTTAAATAGTTTGTTTTTAATCCAAATATATGTTTTTAATTTATGAGAGTAACACAAACTCACAAGCAAAGGCCGTCCACACTGAATTATTTCCTGTTTGAACCGTCACATGATCTCAATTCTTCTTCATGTAATTTCCGGCAGACTAGATGTGGTTAGCGTATCACTGCCTCTCTCAGGTTGGATGAATATTGGTCCGTTGCATGGAGGAAGCTAATAATCCTCCTGCAGATCTGACTCTTACTGCATCCCCAAAATGTTTTTTTTTTTTTAAGAATAAGTCCTCACACCCGTGTCACCCAACTCCCCAAATAGGACTTTTTCTTTTCCTCTCCCTAGCAGGGGCAGTGGAGCATCACATGCCTCACTGTTTCTATTACCCCACACTCTGCACACTTTCCATCCCCAAGCCCACAATGCCCCAGCCTCAATCTAGTTAGTTTGAGCACATCCCCTCTATCTGTATAAGGGCCATCTCCCCATCCTGACTGAAGGCTGGATGTTATAGTATTGCCTCCCTTCACAGACTTTCCTACATTTACTTTCCATGTCTGTTTATCATCAAACCAAACTCCTGAAAATGTAAAATCTCTCACCTTTTCTAGTGGGGCACCATACATTGTTAAGTCCTTGACAGTTTACCTTCCTCTTTCGGCTGAACATCATATTGTAACACGAGCAAAAAGGGACTTGAATTCTTCAGCACTTTTACAACTGACTTTATTTGCTCAATCTACTGAAACAAAAAATACAGCTGATGCTCACAAGAAAAACACTTCCTGACCAAGGCCTCACCACACATAGCCACCACAGTTATGGTTCTATTTTCCCAACACCACTTAATCCCATGTTTGCAGTTCACATCACTCTATATGAATGAACACAACATGGCCAACTGAAAATAACAATATCTTACCTGAACAATGAACTTGTATCACCCTTTTTCACACTTTTGTAACAATTCCGTGCCCCAAGGACTTTCCATAATTCTGTCCGATATTGCCCCGAACGTCATAGAAGTAGCGCCATCATCTACAGGGACAGACCAAACCCCAAATCCATCTAAAAATATCATTCACCATGATGGTAATTACGCTATCTTGCATGGAGCCATTCAATTTCAACAGCCGGAGACAGTTCTCACTTGGTATGTCTGGTCCTTCAAAAAATCCTGTATCCAATTTAATATTCTTCCCCCATGACCTGAATTAGCCAATGAGATGACATTTAAACAATTGCTGCTATATGACAAACTACCTCTAGGTAGTGCTCATAACTATAAACAGAAAGGCCACAAAATGTGTGCCAAAGTGTCTCTTCAATGGCCTGGTTTGGCAGCTTCATGCAAACACAAATGCGCACTACGTTGATGCCCTTTCGCTTTGGGACAGGAACAACTGGGGCCCCTGCACCTTTTCAATGATTTCTCAGATCCTAGACATTGCAGTTCAGATTTAGTTCATTTTCTAACATGAAAGAGAACTCTTGGAGGAACATCTTTGAATTTGACAAATTCAGCGAGTTATAATAGTAACCAGCAGCATAAATCCAGATTACAGTTAATTATTTAAGACAGCTGTACAGGGAGTTACAATAGTCAATGTGTGATTACAGTGAGAGCATGGAACCCAGTTTTTAGGTGATTAAAGGACAACAAAGCACTAATTTTGGAAAGTTTTGTAGAAAGATGACTAAAAAGAGTTGAAGAAAGCATGACTGCACAACTGTCTTCACGTCTTCCTAAAAATTAGCAGAGAGCAGTGATGGTTACGTGTTCCAGTAATGTTATTACATTTCCCAGTAGCATAATGTAACAAATTACTCTTTTATTTGCAGTAATAATATTACTGTTACCAATCCAAAAAAGAAGTCGCTACTTGTGTTATCACCGTTTGTCAATAGCAGACTGAAGTGGAATTATCCAAAAACTATATCCCATCCCACGATTCATTTCCCTTAGCTTAGCAGAAAAGCTTGAAACTTTCTCTGGCTGGAAGTATTCACACTACTTTGATTTCATCCACTAAAAGGGCAACAAAAACATTAGACATCAAAGCTGGTTTGTTTTGTTTCCTGATCATACACTGTTAAGTGTGGGAGTTTAATGGAAAAGTAATATAATAATATAATTACATATATAATAACAGTGCAAATTACTACTTGGAGGGTGTAGTAAGTAAATGAATAGCATTTATTTTGAAATAAGTTACAAGTAATGATACTTGTGATATTGATACAATGTTACTTTCTCCATGTGCGGATGTGGTTAAGAGCCTGTAGTATTTTCATTAGGTCCTTGTTGAACTGCCATGTCTGTAACCTTTCTAGACCAGCTGATGGCTGTAAGTTCCTGCTCTGCTGCTGCTAGTTTTCACTGCAGTTGCATTGGAAGGTTCACTGTTACAACTTAACAACTAAAGTACTACCGCTAATATTGGCTAGCTAGGAGAAGATTCATTTCAAGTGCCCTGGTTTCCTGATAAGGCATTCAATTTACAACATTAGATAGTTTGATTTACATATTTGTTGCCTTAGTTGTGAACTTGTAGTAGTGAGCCATTATTGGGGATTTGATTTTACGCCATTATTTGCCAAGACACTCACAACTGGTCAGCATGTACCTAGCGCTAGGCTAGGTTCCACTTGTTTACGTCAATTCCCGCATCAGAGAATGAATAAGAAATTTATTTCTTGCTGCCCAGAACCTGTAAGAAAATCCAGATTTAAAGCCTCGCTTCATATAAGCAGAACAGCAGTTTTGTCCTTGAAGCATAAATGCAAATGAAGGCAGAAATCATCAGGGCTGTCCTGGTGGCAGCTTCTCTTAAGTCTGCCCTCCTTCTCTTCTCCTCTCTCCTGTTGTTTTTAGTCTCTCTTCCTCTCCTTGTATATGTCTCTTTCCCTCCCTCTTTCTCTGTGTGGGTCCCTATGTCTTGGGGACAGATGGTGAGTGTCAGCAGCATGCCAGTCCTCATATCTCACTATGGGCCTCTGCCATAGAGAGAGAGAGTGTGAGAGAGAGAGAGAGAGAGAGAGAGAGAAATGTTTTTGCATGTCTGGATGTGTCTGTTTAATGCAGTGAAGGAGAGAAGAGGGAGAAAAAGTAGAGTAGGAATGTGATAAAGGAAGAGAGAGAGATGGGGAGAAGAAAAGAGGGAGAGAGAAATGTTTAATGCAATGAGGGAGGAAGAGAAACGCACAGAGAGAGGGAACTAACGCCGATGAGAATGGGGTGAAAGGCGAGGAAAAGGAGGACGAAAGGGAATGAGATAGAGGGAGAGGCGTGCGGGGAGTGAGAGAGGATGGGGAAAAAAGAAGAGAGCGATGTGTCATGCCATGATGGGGGGATGAGGGAGGAAGAGATAGGAGAAGAGAAATTGCATGGAGAGACAGAGGGCGGTAAAGAAGATGACAGAGCGAGGGATAGAAGAGAGTCAGAGAGAGGGAGGGGAAGTACGGGAGGATTTTCTCGCTCTTTCAAGTCAGCCTTATCTGGCATATTCAGCGGGGCCGATCGGCCTGGTTGCTATGGCGATGTAGTAGGCTTGAGCGAGGGCAGGAGGGAGAGAGAGAGAGAGAGAGAGAGAGAGAGAGAGAGAGAGAGAGAGAAAGCCTAATAATAAAGGGCTGTCTATTATTGGGCCCACTACTGATGGCACTCGAATCCAAAACTATCGTTACTCCAAAAAAGAAAAATAGCTGAGCACTGTCACGGCTGCACTGCCTACCTCCTTTCCTACCTCTGTTCCTTAGTGTCTCCCTCTCCCTGTCTGTCTCTTTCTATATGTCTCTTTCTGTCTATCTCTCTCTCTGTCTGTCTGATGGATCTCCATGCTGCTGGTGCGCTCAGCTGATTCCCATCTCCTAATTTACTCACCGTGTATTTAAGCTCTGTCCCCAGTCAGTTCAATGCTAGTTTGTCTTTTTGTCAACCGCCGTAGGTTAGTTGTTTCCCATTTCATGCCTGTATTCCTGTTTTTGCGATACTCCCGTGAAGCCTGCCTTTTTGAGTACTACCTACCTCCAGCCTTTTGTCTGCATTTGGGTCCACTTGTACTAGATCTAACAAGCACTACCCAGGCGAAAAAATATACTTCAATTATACTTTTTAAAGAATGTACTAAGTACACTGTGTGCTTTTTTTGTCGCCTTCAAGTATACTTAAGTGTACTCAACTAGTCCTTGAGTACTACTTGAGTACTACTTGAGTATACTTGAAGTGTAAATAGTATGCTAAGTGTACTTAAGTACACCAGTGAAAATCATGATTCACTTTAATAAAGCATACTAATAGTGTATACAAAGGACTTGAAAAATAAAGTACACTGAAATACAGCTTAAAATGAACTTATATTAAAATGCACTTTTTGTAAGTATACTTAAATACCACTTTAAGTATTGCAGAATTAGTATATTTATTTTTACATTTAAGTTGAACTTCATGACATCTATTTTGAACAACACTTTTTAAAAGTACAGGTTAAATATACTTTAAATTAAGCACAAAAAGTAAAAGTATACTTGTAATAACTTTTGTATACTTAAATTATATTTCTAAAACACTAAAGTATACTACTTTTTTACCTGGGTAGATATGTGCTTTGTGCAAATAATGAAATCAAAATCAGCAATAATAGCTCACTACTACAACTTAACAACTAAAGTTACCACTAATATACACTTAGCAAAGACAACAATATGTAAATCAAACTATCTAATGTTGTAAAATGAATGCCATATCAGGAAAGTGGGGGACTTGAAATTAATCTTCTGCTAGCTAGCCAGACGCTAACAAAATTTGTAGAGAAATGTGAAAGGAAATAAATCAACCTTACTGCTAGCATACAGCGTCGACTACGCTAACTTTACGTGCTCCACAAAGGATTCAGCCCACTTAAAACAAAAGAAATCCAACAAACTATACACAAACATTACACAGCTGCCTTAACCAGAAGAGTAATCACATTACAGTTAGCTAGTTACAGCCGTTTAGCCAGCAGAGTAAATCAGATTTGTCTTACTTTATTATTTATTTTATCAATACACAGGATGTGATGTCATTTGTATCCTAATCCAGGGTATTCATGCCAAATTGACACTATCTAACATTGTAAAATGTAATTTACACCCATCAGCTGATCTATAAAGGTTACTATCACAGGCTTTTCAGACATGGCAGCTCAACAAGGACCTAATGAAAACCCTACAGGCTCTTGAGGCCATTCCATACTCTGATGCACACGCATACATGCCTATGTGTTCTTTCATATAATTTTTTTTCCATTTGTTCTTGATATGAAATATCAATGACTAAAGTCCACTGAGGATAATTCTGTAAATTATCTCATCTCTTATTTCCCCTGCCTCTGTGCCGAGTCGTGAACTTGATCAGCAACTTGGACTGAAAGACATGCATCTTGCTATATTTTTCTGATTGTATCAGTTGGTTGAAAGAGGTGAGAGGATCAGTACTAATATACATATCAGATAGGCCCATTACGTTATAAACCACCTATTGAATGCATTCATCAGATATGTGGTCTGTGGTAAAAGGGGCATTGCATTGAACATTTTTAATTCAGTGTTCTGGACATTGTCTCTCTAAATATTAGGGCTTTGGGGGAATATGACAAAAAGAAGGGCTTTATTAAAAAGGTCTCTTGTTAAACGCACTAATGTAGACCTTGTGTTATTATGAGAGACTCACTCATGTGAGACAGATCCCAAATTACAGAAATGACAATTTCTGTACGGTCACATACCAAAACATTTGGATGTGCTTGTATTGGCTGGTAAGTTTTAAAGGGTATGTAATTGAATCACTTCACTCAGATGAGAGAAAGTGGATTATACTGATTTGCAAGCTGGAAAAATGTGGTGTAGCGTAGGATTGGGACGATGATGAAATTTTGTGTCACGATAATTGTATGAAAAATTATCACGATAATCGTTTTTGCACGATAATTGCATTTTAAGCAAAATACTCATTAAAAAAAGAGAAGAGACACGTTTGAAATGTAAACTGTATTTTTAAAAATATAATTAATGCATATTTCCAGGTCAGACTGACATCTTTTTGTACTTTGGATTCAAATCATCAATGTCCATTTTTAACAGCTTAACTATCAGTAAACAGACATTTTAAGAGCATATTTTCAAACTAAATGATAAGGCACAAAAACACCCAATAAATTATAAATAGCAAAACATAACTAAAATAATGTAACATGAAAATAATGTTAACAACTGTATTTTGAAATATATTTCACATAACTTGAATATTGCACATATCTTTTAAGGCTCGAAGTAAGCTGGACAGAGTCGCAGGATCCCGAGGCGTCTTGGCAGTTGGGCCATCAATGTCATCAGCCATCAGCCATGGTGGAGCTGTTAGCAGGGTTTTGTGAGATCTGCTGATCATGACTCGCTTCAACAATTTCCAGCTTTACTTCTTCAATGGTTGAATCTTTTTCTTCCTGACTTAAAGTCAGGGCACGAAAGCGAGGGTCAAGGAATGGGCTTTTGTTAAGAATGGGTTTCTATTGGTTATACCTCTCCTTCAGATTGGTTTTGATGGTGTGTTTCAGTTCCTTGACCATGGGACGCTCAGTCTCTTGAGGAGAGAGGAGGCCATCGAGGTAGGTCAGCATAGGTTGAAGAGAAGAAACTGACGTGCTTCTCACCACTGAAAGTGTCTGTGAACTTTGCAAGGGGCGTCAGAACATCATCAAGGTCTTCAAGTGTTGTCAGGCATCTTTCAGAAGGCATCAGATTCCACAGCTTTCGATCTTCGGCGAACATGGCTGACACTGCTTGCTGCTGCTCAAGAATTCTACCAACCATGACAGCTGTGGATCCCCAGCGAGTGCATACATCCTATAAAAACATAAGAAAAATGCAATATTAGTTATACATACATTCATTAAACTGTACATTATTAATGTATACATATAAACATAGACACAAACAAATTTCTGTTGACTATTTAACCCTTTAAGGAGTGAGTTTGTTCAGAGGTCCAGTTGTAATTCATAGTGTTCTATTCTGAAATTTAACAGTTCAGTAAGGATTGAATAGCAGGCCTTTATGATGTCATGAATTAGAATCAACTAGAATGTTAGAGCATGGTCTAGAACAGGGGTCTCAAACTCAACTTACCTGGGGGCCGCTGAAGGTAGAGTCTGGGTGAGGCTGGGCCGCATCAAGTATTCCACAAAAAAAGGGTTTCAAGTATTCCAAAAAAAAGTACAACTGATCCAATCTTCTCAATCTTTATTAATAACAGTTCAGAACATGAACGGTTCTTCAGAACATAGGCTTCTCTTACCTACTCCTTGCTGCCAGAGACCTGGCAGCGCTTCCTCTTACACAGCTGAGCCACATTTGGCTTGAGGGAGGAAGCAGTTGAGACCCTCAGTATGGCTTGAAGATGCTCATCAGTAAGTTTGGACCTGTACTTTGACTTATTAAAGTTCATGGTGGAGAAGAGCTTTTCACACAGATATGTGCTCCCAAAAAGGCACATGGTCCGCTTGAACATCCTGGAAAGCTCAGGGAAGGTGGGGGGCAATTCTCTCAAAAATTGTCCAAGCTTGTCTGCTTTTCCACTCACCTCCCTGAACTTGGCTTTGAGTTCAGAATTGCACTGCAGGTCAATTAGCTCCATTTGAAGCACAGGAGGGGCATCTTGCACATCGAAGGAGAAGGGGTCAGCAAAAATTTGAAAAGTGGTTCTGTGTGTCTTGAAGTCTGCAAACCTGTGATCAAATTCCTCCTGTAGCTTTACAATGGCATCAGCATACTTCTCACCACTGAATGGTGTGCCCGCATCCATGAGTGCCTTGCATGCTGGGAAATGGCAGAGGTTTGTCTGAGAGAGCTGGGCTTTCCATAACACAAGTTTTGTGGAGAATGCTCTGACGTTGTCATAGGCAGCACTGACAAGCTGCCCCTGGCCTTGTAAATTCTTGTTCAGTACATTCAGCTCCTGTGTGATGTCAACAAGAAAAGCTAAGTCCATGAGCCATTTGGGATCACTTAGCACAGGAACAGCCATCCCATCCTTCTCCATGAAGGCTTTTATGGAAGATATTATCTATATTAATAAAGGTTTACATATTCCATAAGATATATACATATTAAATTGATCGCTATATTAATCATTGTATAATCCATAGGTGTTACCAGATATACTCATGTGTATACATTTGTAGTTTGTTTTCTCTTTCTCACATGGTATGCATGCAAAGGGGCAACTGGCGCCTGAGTGGCGCCTGATGAGCACAG
>CABFOQ010049036.1:0-11003 GCA_900660455.1 Gephyroberyx darwinii | reverse complement strand
ATATAAGCCATACTTGCCATATACTGTTTGTGTTTTTGCTAGTTGCTAATTTAGATTGATAGTTAATCGTGTAGTAGTTGTTGATTAACTGAAGTATTATTGATTATTGATTGATATTGCTAAAGTTAAATAAACTCTGTTATACTTTTAAAGAGAAGTTGTCTGTGATTTCTTGTGCATTTGTGTTGTAGTAACGGTTGGTTGAAGGGCCTTGTGTACGAACTCACCCTTCACTGTTCACTCATAAATGTACAGTGGTCCTTATACACTGTCATTTGGGAGTGAACAGCCATTTCGAGACTGAATTAAAGATTTGGTTATTGGTCCCTGATTCCAGGGTGGTGCCCCGTTAACATTGACTCCCGTCAATACATTTATGAAATTAATAATCTCACAATTATTAATTATTAATTGCTGATATCCAAATCTGCCCCTATTGAACCCCAACATCAGTGAGTGCCATTGTGGCTGTTACAAGATCAGCTTTCAGCATCTCTGCCTGGATGGAATCAACACTAGCTGCTTTGGCCATTTTCATGGCTTGATGGCATTTTTGACTTCTTCTGTAGTCGGGGGACAGGTGTCGATGTGAAGGAAACTTAGTGCTGGAGTAGGGTTGGCAGGTTTGTCTAATTCTGGTCTGTTGGGTAACTCTTGGGAGTGTTGGCCCTAGCATGCTGCTTGCTCGTGTTCAGCTTTGTCAAGCACAAGGGTTGTGGTTTTGCTGTATTTACCATAGAGATGCTTGGTGATGTTGTAGGGTGTGCTCATGTTTCCTGTGCTGCTGCCTCTATGGCGTTCCCTGCCAACCCATCAACAAAGGCCCTTTTGTCAGCCGTGGCATCTTCTTCGCCTCCTTGTTTTTGTTGTTGTAGGCTTGTTGGAATGGACTCTGGAGTCTCAGTGACTTTGCACTCATCTTGGCTTTTAGATGTTTCCTGTCTTATCTTCTCCGATGTACAATATGTTAGCCATTCTTTGCATTTCCCTTTCATAAAGACCTTTGCGGTTGTCTTAACGTATGATGTTGTGATTGAAATCCACTTGTTGATGTTGTGGACCTCATTTTCCATTGAGTCAGTGAGAGGAGCAAAGCATTCACCATTTTCATTCATCAAACCATATCCATGTTTGCCCATCATCCTCGCCCTGGTGGTTTTGACAGCACGGTTCCCTCTATGCTGCGCAGCAGCATGACCATACACGCCTGCTGTAGCTACCGTGCCAAAAACAGAGTTGAAAGAGTTGACAGAGATATGTTCCCCTCACTGAATGGCCTAACCAATGGAATTGTTAAATTTAAGCTTATGGACTTATGTTCACTGTGAACAAGAACATTGCCCCTTTGTTTTGATGTTAGCTAGCATCAAGTGGGTGCTATTAAACATGGAAAAATACTGTTCTGTCAGAACTGAAAATCCTCCTGGACCGGGGTCCCTGGTTTGGGCGTTGGCACCTCTGGGCTAGGCAAGACCAGGGGAGACACACATAGGAGAGGAGGTGAGAAAGGGAGGGTAAGGCGGGGATTCTACCAGCTCACAGTCCCGTCCCACTACAGAGCTACAAGTTACAACTCAAAATGTTCCAGTTGCCCACCAAAAAAGAAAAATCTTGATTTCAAATGAGGAAAGAGAGGAAGGAGAGACAAAAACAGAATCATTAGTAAGACAGTTGTTAACATTTTATGCAAAGCATGGTGAGCGTTTTAGATAGAGAGCCCTCCTGTTAGCTTAAATGTTGACAGCACCAGTCTGCCAAACTTACAGTCTAACCTCACAACCACGTTACAACTATTGAATTTGCCAATCTATATTTTTTCATGGAGGCTATCCTTAATGAATGTTGGCCATGTGTTCTTTCAGTGGAAATTAATGTTAGGTATTGCAATGCATTGAGGACAGGAATATTATTCTTCAATCAGCAAATATCTCTCTTGACATAGAAGCAGCCAACATTGAGTCGCTCAAACATGATGATCTATCTATCATGATGCAGGCTCTGCGTGATAGATGGGATTCTCTGCTGTCTGAAGACTCCCTTGTTGCAAATGCACTAGATGTTGCTCCCCAGTTCCACACTGCACAAAGCCGCCAGAGGAAAATAAAATGATTTCATTATGAGACGGCACTGTATTTCCGAATACAGTGTTTTATGTTCCACTTGACAATATTAGGGACTGTAAGCATTGATGGCTGCGGTGACTGGAAATAAATCTGTGTTGACGCCATAGCCACGGAAATCAAGTCACTAAGCAACACCTCGCTGTAGTCAATGGCGGGACTGTTCTATAAGCTGAGTGTAAATAGCTATTGCAGTATTGCTAATTATGAAGCTTAGCGTAAGTTCAATCAGGAGGACTTCCTGGCTCGTATGTATTCATCAGTTATCTATCCATTGCTACTCCAGCGTTCTCTCTGTATTGACCTCACTCGTTATTCAATCAGCTCTTTAAGAAAGGCACACCCAATCCTCCCTCTAGAGGAACCAATAACAAGCCGCCACACCCCTACATATACGGATAACTACCGCATCCGCACCATTTCAGGCTGCATCGCTGCTGCACCCCACCGCCTCCAGACCACCACCAGTGCCAGGCTCCAGTTGGTCGTCAGTGAGTCTACCCTGCCATGGAAGAGCAGTCTACAGGGGGGGAGTTTCCCGCTCCTCAGAGATTAATGTAGCTAGACTACATTTATGCTGACTGGAATGACAGTTTATTAAACCCTGCAGCTCTGCAAACATATGCTGATTGTATACACCAGATAGGAGCCCCTGTAGACAATTGTTTTGGGTTCATAGACAGCACTGTGCGACCCATAGCCACAGATCATATGATGCTTGAATAAATACTTTAAAGTTACTCCTCTCTAAAAATAGAAAGAAACCACAGAGAATGTCATATTTGTTGTTGTTTTTGTTTTGCAGAGAGAAGAAAACATGATGCTATGATGCTTGCAAATTCCGGCTTGTTACCTGTTCTGGAACTGTGCAGTTTCCCCAGGTGGTCATCTTATGTGTTTGGTTGAGGATCCTGCGTACCCGCTGCGTGTGCACCTGCAGGCCCCATTTTGAAATGTTCACCTCACTCCACAAATGAAGGCATACGACAAAAGTATGAGTGAAGTCAGGGTGTCTGTGGAGTGGTTGTTTAGGGACATAGCAAACTACTTCAAGTTCATGAACTTTAAAAAGAATTTAAAAATTGAGTTGAGTAGTGTTGGAAAACTATACGTAGTATCTGCTCTTCTAAGAAATGTACTCACTTGTCTGTATGGTAACAGACATCTCAGTTCTTTGGCCTTGACCGTCCACACATTCAGGACTATTTTTCATTTAAAAACAAAAAAAAAAAGCATATACACTTGACATGAACAGGCAGGGGGATTTATTATGAACAGACCAATTCAACATTTACAAATTAACATGTTTTGAATAAAATCAAATGAAATGCCTGTAAATATGATCAAAACCTTGTCTGTCCACATCTTTGAGTAATAATGGAAATCCAAGGACAGTGGCGGATGCAAAGGCTAAAAACCTGAAATGGGAAATGAAAAGAAGCATTCCCCCTGTTCCACAATGGAAGACCAGTCTTGCTCAAGCTGTAGAGGTCAAACTTTGCTGTGCTCTCTTTCCTTGGTCTTCTATCTGTAATCTATTTAACTCCAATTCTTTATCTCTTAGAGCTCTCTCAGCTTGGCTTTTCTCTCTCAAATACTCAATGGTCTCATTTCCACTTCTCCTTTCTTTTACTATCACTATCACCTCTCCATTGCCTTCTTTCTTACTTCCTCTTCCTCTGTTTTTCTGGTTTACCTTGATCTTCTTCCTACTGTCCTCACTCCCTCTGTTTTCATCTACTGCACTCTCTTTCTCAGTTATCTCTTCTATCAGCACACCAAGCTCTGTTATGTCTTCTGATGTCCCACTACTCTTCTCATCTTTGTTGTTTTTGGACTTGTACTTAGCTTGAAGTAAGGCAAACCTCTCTCTAACAGACCTTTGGCTAACCTTAAATTGAAGCTTGCTGCAGCTGTTCAGTGACTCTGCTATCTCAGTCCATACCTTCTCTTGTCTAGACTGCCTTTCTTGAACCTGAATGGCTCTGTGACCAGAATTTCTCTGCAGAGAAGCACGTGGTGCAAGGCACCCTTAACACAATCAACTTTGGTCACTAGTTTCTATAATTAACCAAACTAAGTGCATATAAACTAAAACTAAGTCCAGAGAATTGACAAACCTGACCTATTGTGATCATTTCCACCACCACTGTCGTGTTGAGGAGCAGATGACATGGCTTCTGAAAAATGGGAAAATTGATTAAATCAGCCAGTGTCTTTGAAAATCGTGCTCTGAAAT
This sequence comes from Gephyroberyx darwinii, assembly GCA_900660455.1. NCBI lineage: Eukaryota > Metazoa > Chordata > Actinopteri > Trachichthyiformes > Trachichthyidae > Gephyroberyx > Gephyroberyx darwinii. The sequence continues at coordinate 6,644 of CABFOQ010049036.1, read as the reverse complement.
TGTTTAAAGTATAGTATCATTATCGATTGTAACACAACTTTTATTTAAAAACACAATAAAAACATTTCACTCACCTAAACCATGCGTTGTCGCAACTATGTGAAAACTGTACTTTCCCCATAGTAGATCAACTGGTTATGGTGGCAGGCGGGAGCAAGTCAAGTTCACGCAGGCGCAAAAGAGCACAGAATTATTTCCAGTCACTGTAGCCGCCTCAACAGCCGTCAATGCTTAAACTTATGAGGGGATGGAGCAATTCACTGGCATATGCCAATATATGTCAGTGTTTGGCCTGCCACAGACACGTATGTACTGGCCCTCTGCCACAAGAGTTGAGTCTGTTGCAAGTGCATTGAGAATAAATTGCTGGGAGGCCATAAAGTGATTCCTACATCTGGCCAAGAATGATAACCAAGTTCCAGTTGGTCAGCCTGAGCATGACCAGCTCCAAAGTGAGGCTTCTCTTCTGAAGAGCTTAAATGATCTCAAAATGCATGAGATGCTATGTGTTGATGAGGAAATCGTCCCCTTTAAAGGAAAAAGCAAACTGAAGCAATACAACCCCAAAAAGCCGAAACGCTGGGGATACAAAATATTCGTCCTTTGTGACCGGAACAAGATAATGTATAATTTTGACATGTACTCTATATCAATTTCTCCAGTTCTAGGGATGCCAGACATTGGTGCAAGTGGCAACATTGTTTTGCAGCTGGCATCAATCATTCTCATCAAACAGTCCTACAAAATCTTCTATGAGAACTGGTTCTGCAGCATTGATCTCCAAGTTGAACTTGAGAAAATGAAGATCCATCACGTGGGAACAGTCAGACCAAATCTCTTGGCAGGGTGCACATTCACAGATGAGAAGGAGATGAAAAGCAAGGAGGGGAACCTTTGAGGAGAAAGAGACCAAACATGATGGTGTGTACCTGAGAATGTGTGTAAGTGAAGTGGTTTGACAATCATCCAGTGACTCTGCTGAGCACAGCAGCCAACCCAATTTCCATGGTCCAAAGATGGGACAAGAAGAGCAATGAGGCTGTCACATGCCACAAGCATGTGTAGGGTTGACTTCTACTGCAAAAAGATAGGTCCAGGGAGTGGTGCCACCAAATCTTCTTCCACATGATGGCTCTTGTAATGCTCAGCTTACGGGAATCCAAAATGGATATGGCAAGCTGTCTTTGCAAGGAATGGAAGATCAGCTGCAAAAGAAAGGGAAATTGAAGAGTGTTGAAGCAGGCTTTGCAGAGTCCTGTAAGTCCCATGCCATCATCCCCCGTCCGTCTGGACTATACAGACCACTGGGCTCTTTACAGCCAAAAAAGCCTGGCTGCAAGGGCAACATTAAAATCCAGTGTACCAAGTGTGCAGCAGCACTATCACCTTTGTAACTTGCTTTGGATAAAACCGTCTGCTAAATGACTGTAATATAATGTAATGTAATAGGTCCACTATGGATCAAGCAAATGACAAATCACATGACAAATCAAGCTGTTCTTTTTTGTCTGTTTTAATCAAAATGATGATTGTGGATGTGATGATGCTATGAAAATTATTTGAACTGGTTTAGGTGTTTATATTTTTAGGTTTTATACTATTTTAAAATTGCAGTGCACAAAAGATAAAAACGGCATTCCTGGGGGCGCCCTGGTGGCTCACTGAGTAGAGCTCTTACCGCAAAGCAGCCGACCGGAGTTTGAATCCGGCCCGCGGTCAGTTACTGCATGTCTTCCCCTCTCTCCCATACCTCCCTGACTAGCTCTGTCAATAAAGGCATAAAAAAAAAAAAAAAACAGCATTCCTTTATTGTGCGATGTTACCTGAAGTTAACCCTAGAAGTCTCGCTCTGAGGGAGAGTTGTTGCAGGAAGTGAACGGTATGTATACTGTGGCTCAAATAAGGGTGCACTCACACTAGGCCATCTGTACCGTGCCCAAGCACAGTTGACCCCCAAAGTCCGGTTCGTTTGACTAGTGTGACTACCGTGCCCAGGCCCGCTTGAAGAGGTGTGCTCGGGCACGGTTTACTTGGAGTTGGCAGAGTGTGATCGCTAATTGTGCCGGAGCACGGATCCCGAACATGTCAATGATGCGACTGTCCCATAAAATCGATTTATTAATGAACGTGAATTGTAGTCGGGAGTAAAGCCGCAAATTCCTCCCTCAACGTCAGCTGCCTCCTTAAAAATCTTCTTATACGTGCAGCACGTTTAATGAAAATCGCTGTGTTGCATAATCGTTAAATCTATACGGCATGTGAGAGGGTCGTGTGTCACCGCACCCAAAGTGGCTCCAAATAAGCCACAAAGTCAAATTATGAACTCCACTGTGCAATGTGAGGGGGGGCAATCGTGCTTCGGCACGGTTCAAGCCAACTGGGCCTAGTGTGAGTACGCCCTAAATAGGGAGGACCATCGAATTCAAATGCCTCATCTACATTGTCAAAATCAGGTAAATATTCAGCCATGACTTTTGAAATAAATTCTTGCTAACAGTTCCTCTATGTAAACTCCAAACGCCTCTCTCGGACTCTCGAACGTTCATACCGTCCTCTTCCTGCAACAACTCTCCCTCTCCTTGAACGAGACTTTGGTTTTCTGGATAAACAAAGGTGAATTTCTGTAGCGATCCTTTCCGTAATGTTGTCAGACACTTGTCAGACACACGATTAAAAATATGCGCCAGTCAGTGGCAAAAACAAGCACTTTTAGTGGACATAGTTTGATCGCGTGCACTTGCCCCTAAAGATTACATGGCAGCCATTGAGCCCATTTCGCGACTGCTGGCTGAGGCGATCTAACGGAGCAATTGCTAAAGTTTTTGGACCTACTTTGCGGTATCAATGACGATTTTGGAGTAGTAGAGCCCAGGTTTAAAAATACCGGAATTCTCCTTTAAATTTTCATAATTTTACCTGTTTAATGTTATACTTAAATATTAAATATTATTATTATTATTATTATTATTATTATTATTTAAAAAATAATAAAAACCCATGATTTTTTCATTAAAATTGCATTCATCTTATTATTTCCATATTCGTATAATGTTACTTCAAAGTAACGTAGCCCAAAGTACCCCCAAAAAACATTAAACCTAAAATAAAGTATTGACTACTAAAGGTTGGGCCATTTTAAGTTAATTTTTTTTTTTTTTTTTTTTTAATTAACGAAACTTCTTTTGGTGAATGATTTCATAATGCGTGCAGTATAGGGTTATCACCACTGTGCTTGTGGTTAGGGTGTAACCCACTTCCCTAACAGTAATTCACAGTAACAATCTTAATCAGCAACATGATTATTATAACTTTATTTCCTTATGACAAACCTCCCTAGGATAAACAATCATAATCGGAAATCCTACTACATTCTTTAAAGAAGTATTTGATTCTGTTTATCGGTACATTTTATCCATTATTAATAGGTCATTAGCTACTGGTATGGTCCCCGCGTATTTTAAAAAAGCAATTGTTCAACCACTTCTTAAAAAGCCCTCCAGAGACCCAACTCTCCTGAAAAACTACAGACCAATTTCCAAACTGTAACGATTTGCTTTTAGCTGCTGATGACGGTGACTCCTATCATGGTTCTTTTAGAACTCAGCACTGCCTGACACCGTTGATCATTTGATTTTAATTGAACGTCTTAAATAATGAGTGGGCATCTCTGGTTCTATTTTACATTGGTTTTACTCAACTCTTACCTGCAACACAGGACTTTTATGTAGCTATTGGTGAATCCAGGTCATCTAGCTCACGCATGACTTGTGGTCATACGAAGACACAAAATCAGTTTCCAATGTTATGCAGATGACACCCAACTGTATAGCTCATTAATCCAAGCAACATTAACATTATTTCTTACATCTACTCCCGAAAATTTGGAAGATCAGACCATTTCTTTCAAACAAGAACCTGGAAACTGTTATTCATGCTTTTATCACATCTCACCTAGACTATTGTAACTCATTGTACACCTCTTACGAGGACCAAAAAGAGAGACCATATTACTCCCGTTTTAGCTGCCCTTCACTGGCTTCCTGTTCATTTTATGATTTTAAGAGTTTATTAATCACTTAAGGCACATGCAGGCCTGGCACCGAGCTACATTACTGAGCTTTTAACCCCTTACGAGCCTAGTCGCAGCCTGAGATCCTCCAGATCTTCCAGCAGGGTGTTTCTGGTTGCTCCTCAAGCAAATTTAAAGATGAAGGGTGAACAAGCTTTTGCCATCACAGCTCCTAAACTCTGGAACGACCTGCATGAGGAAATCAGAAATCACGTTTTTTTTAAAACATGCCCCACTGTCCAGCTTTAAATGATTTTTTCTTACATTTTGATTGTTTGACCTACCCTTCTGTGCTAGAATGTTTTATATTTATATATTTATATTTTGCATTTATTTTTGTATTATCATTTATTTTGTTTTATTTCTTTATTCCTGTTTTCTGCTGTTTCTTACTCCTGTGAAGCTCCTTGTAACTCTGTTTTGATTATTGATTATTGTTAACATGAATAGTAATAATACTTCCATGATCACACTCAAGGGAAAACCCATATTTATCTAAATTAGACTCTTCAATCTGGGGTTCTTGCTTGTTGCCCTCTTATTGCTTAATCTTTTGCTTCATCTCTTGCTCAGTAGGGGCCACCCCTGCTGCAGGTTGACCTTCTCCGATTTCTCCCTCAACTATTGTGAACAGCAGGTGGAGCATGGATGTTCCCTGCATGTAACCAGGGATCGCTGACTCCATACTCGGCTGGGTTCCTGCCTGGCAGGCCACTGATCAATGATAAAATACTTCTCTTCTCAGGTGGTCTGACTTCCCAAACCTGATCCAGTGGATATGGTCAAAGCTTCCTTCTTATCAATGGTCAGGGTTGAAACCTCCTTTGTGACTGGGGCTGGGGAGTAGCTGGAGTTGGGCCTCGTATAAAAGCCTCATATAAAAGCAGAGTTGTAGGTTCTGTGCTCGGTGCCGTCGCTACACGCTCATAGGGGGTACAGGGATAGCCAAGATGGCCAGTCTTTTGACAACCACCACATGCCCTCCAATCACAGGACACTGGCTACCTATCTATCCTAGCTGTCAGAAAGAAAACTACAGGTAGTAGTGTTGCCTTTCTCTGGAACAGTCTCCCTGTTGTGATTAGAGACGCAAGCTCTACAGATCTTTGAATATAGGCTAAAAAACAACTATCATTTGGGCAATTACTGGGAAAGAGACTGTGGCTGCAGCTGGGTAGTATCTCTTATGATGATGCTGACAGAGCTGCTGTTGATGCCCCACACCAGATCCAGATGTTTTACCAATGTGTCCTTATTGTGTTTATTCTGTGTACTTTGTGTTGTGTTGCTGCTGCTGGCCTGTTGCCGCTGCCTGCAATTCAATTTGATTCCCACGTCCTCTTTGGTCTGGTCAGTGCCATCGGCTCTGAAGGTCGAAGTCAAAAGAAATCATATTCCGTGGGCTCATTACAGGCTAGTAAAATACTACATTAAATAATTTCCATACTTAAGAGTTATAGGTAACTACAATGATGTAGTTTTTTCTGCCACAATTGCCCTTTTGTATTTCATAGATAACATGTTTTTGTTCCTCATAGCTTTTAATTGTCAACTCTTGCTGAGCTGCAGTTAAAAAGGCACTGCCTCTCAACTAAAGTGTCTTCCCTTCATTTCAAGCAGGGCCACACATCACATCCTTATCTATGTTTGACAAATCTATCTGCCACCTGTGTTTGAAGAACAAAGTTAGCCAGATACAAATTAGTGAGATAATTTGATATGGCTGGCATCATATTAGCCTGAATTAAACAATGTACGAGGAATGTGGCCCAGATCTTTCTATTATGTGATCATTGCTACTCACCTATGGCTGAGATTAGTGCCACCAGGAATTGAAATTGAATTGCATCATTTGAATTTGTACTACACAATTTGAAATTGAATATAATGGTTTGAAATTTAATATGATCCTCAATGCATTCAGCTGTCAACTTTTAGGCCGAATCCCAATTCACTCCTTGGCCCTACCCCTACCCCTCATTTTCGAGTGGCGCCTTGCCCCTTGGAATGGAGTTACAGGGGTAGTCTTCCCCTAAGAATTGGGACAACCCTTCAAGACCCTGATACGTCATCGTCGTTGGCGTTTAAGTAAACAGACACGACGAGTTTGTTGGCGGACATTACTATAGTGTTGGGGTTCAATAGGGGCAGATTTGGATATCAGCAATTAATAATTAATAATTGTGAGATTATTAATTTCATAAATGTATTGACGGGAGTCAATGTTAACGGGGCACCACCCTGGAACCAGGGACCAATAACCAAATCTTTAATTCAGTCTCAAAATGGCTGTTCACTCCCAAATGACAGTATATAAGGACCACTGTACATTTATGAGTGAACAGTGAAGGGTGAGTTCGTACACTGGCCCTTACAACCAACCGTTATTACAACACAAATGCACAAGAAATCACAGACAACTTCTCTTTAAAAGTATAACAGAGTTTATTTAACTTTAGCAATATCAATCAATAATCAATAATACTTCAGTTAATCAACAACTACTACACAATTAACTATCAGTCTAAACTAGCAAAGGCATAAACAGTATGTGGAAGTATGGTGTGTGTGTGTG
>CABFOQ010049034.1:7892-27459 GCA_900660455.1 Gephyroberyx darwinii | reverse complement strand
CTAATCAACAAGCATTTCTTTGTTGTGATGTTCATTGGGACACCTTGTTTTTCCACATATTGCCTCCTACTTTTTCAATTTAAAGATTTGTTTTTGCCTTAGCAAGTGAAATAAATGTTATGAACTATTCCCTTAAATGGATTTATTCTGAACATATTTCAGAGCAAGCACTTCTGTCAGAGCAGCAATATAAAAAGTGCAAGAATAGAAACATTAAATCACACCTCTTATCAGCCTAAGTTAGGAAGTGGGGCTGCAACGGAGAAGAGAGTCACGTCCCTCCTAATCGAGATGCCATAGATTCACCGTAATTGCCAAAATCAAATTTTGGTGTAGGGTATGGTGTGGGCCAAAGTGTCTTCTAAACAGCAGCGAGAAAACTGGAAACCAGCTCATAATAAAAAATGAAGTCTGAATGCAGTCAGAGGGATGCACAACTGTGCCTGGCAAGAATCACGTGCTACTCTCATCACTGCTATAGGTACTGAATGCTGATTGTTGCCTGGTAACCAATGATTTGCCTGCAAGATGTGTTTGAAATGTTGAATATCATTGAAGTCAGCGGAGGGGGAAACTGTCCCTGCAGCGGTCCAGTTGGGTAGCAAGGTCGGTTCATTCCTCTGGAGCAAAGAGAGGAAAGCAGGTAAACAGCCTTGCAAAAAAACACATTGAAACAAAAGCCAGACACCAAGTAATTTCCTGTGTGTGTGTGTATGTGTGCGTGTGTGTGTTTGTGGGTGGGCGTAGGCGTGGATGTTTGTGTGTGTGTGTGGGTGAGCGAGAGCGTACCTTTTGGTAGACCCTTTTATGTTTCTTTCTCACAAGTGCTGTTTGGCATTCCTGAAGAGGGCTAGACCAAAAGACTGTGGGCATTTAGAAATGGCAGAGAGAGAGAGAGAGAGAAACCGAGGGATAAAGAATAGACAAAAAAATAAACAAAAGAGAGTCTGTTTCTGTCTGTTCCCGCCCTGCCATATTTATGTACATAACTTTTTTTTTTTGATCTTTATGTCTTCAAAACTCTCTCAAATGTTTTTCCTTCTCAGCCAGCGATCCCACAGAGCAGTTTTAATGGTAACTGTGACAGTAAACTCCATCTAAACAAGGACTCCCTGAGTCTTTTAATTGGACTCCTTGCCAGTGTGTGTTGTCTGTTTACTAGATTATCAGTGTGCATGTGTGTGTGTGCACTTGCGTACTATGTGTATGTGTTTGTGTGCATGTACATACATGCTCGTGTGGGTGTGTGCTGCTGCCAATTCACACATTCAGGCATGATTGTGTTTCTTTGTGTGTGTGTGTGTGTGTGTGTGTGTGCGGGGGGGGTTCTTGCTTAACAGAGGCAGCAGCTGAGCTCGAGCTGTAACTCATCCAGCTCCTCCGCAGCACTCCTCCGAGAGGTAGACTATGATCTAATGCTGGATATTGCTACTGCTGGAGGTACCACTGAGTGCACATGTGTTAACATCAGAGCTATTTAGGGGTCTTGTGGGAAATGTTTGTACTCTAGCACGGGCTCCACTACCGGCCCGATCAAGGTTAAGGGCTCTCTTACATTCTGTGTCACTGAAATATCGGTTAAAAATCTGTCGGACAGAAATGTAGCATGAGGCACTTCTGTCTTCATGGGGCGTAGGAAATGGTTTAAGCTGACCATTTCTGTTATGGCAGTGCCCCAGGGGTAATATAACCCCTCTTTAAGTGTGTGTGTGTGTGTGTGTGTGGACACTGGTCTTGCTCTGACATCGAGGTAGTAGCAAACCTGTCTCTGTGAAAGTCCCACTGCTCCCTCCTGGTCCTTCCTGTTACGTCTACCGTGTAATTGCTTGTCTCAAATTCAGGACCAGACTTGTCCAACAAGCCCTCCGTGCTGATGTCCTGCTGTGTACCATACGTTGAATAGACTTTTCCAGTAAATGTTGAAGTCTTTCCCGTCAGCTACCAGTAGTTAAATTGACCGTCATTACATAGTTGGTGGGTGAGCCACTGCGCTCAGACCAGTCAGTGTTTATTCTTATGTGAAAGACCCTCGTTTGATAAAGGTTTTATCCCCCATCTAAGAGGATGAAACCTCTGATCTGAAAAGATGTCTCAATGGGCTAATGAATGATTTTAATGGGGACCCCTAGAACATGTTCAAGGACCCCTAGTTGTCCTGGGGCCCCAGTTTGGGAACCACTAAGATAAGGTGCATACTGTGTACTTTAAACCTCATGGATTCTGTCCCATGTCAAGGCGGAGGGCCCTTCCATCTTGAAATAAAAAAATTGAAAAAACAGCATTTAAAACTTCTTACATTGTGTGTTGAGCAGTTTAAGACCTCCTCCTCCTCATCCACACACACACACACACACACACACACAGTTGTGAGTTAGTGTCTTGCTCACAGGCATTTTTCCTTTTATTGAGGGAGGGGAGAGCCCGTCTCTACCCTGCACAGATTTTCCCATCTGGACAGGAGAATCAAACGAGCCAGCCACTCCTTCTGTCGTCAGCTTTTTTCTCCAAGCATTCGCCTCTCGCTGTCGGCTGTTTGTCTGCAACTTTTATATTGGCTTTCATGCTGTTTTGACCTGTCTTGAAAACAAGATTCTTTACGTCGACGACACTACCCGGTTAAATAAAGATTTAAAACTAAAATGAGTATTGTCTGTGCCACTCTTCAGCAGTGCATTCACTATTTCCTCCTGTGGTTCTAAGGAACAGGATCATCTGTTGTACTCACATGCCTATCGGGGACTTCCCCTTCGGTATATTGTGTGTAATCTTTTAGCACTGCTTCACAACACCTGTTTCTCTCTTGTGAAGCCTCTGTGTCAAAGACAGCGCTGTTTGGTGGTTTGAGCATATCCTTTGAAGTGTGAAAAATGAAACCATAATATGGTTTTGAAAAAGTATATTGAGGTCACAAAGCATCCTCCTTTCGAGGCACCTTTTCGTGGTGCATCCTACACTAAACACTATGCTATTTGTCAATGCACACTACACATAGGCCTACTTCTTTGCACACTACAAGCATAACAGTTTTAGAGGCAATTGAGAATTCCCCGAGTACAAAGCGACAGTATGAGCTATAAACATTCCCCTAACCAACAAAGCAGTTTTGTAATTACTTACCACAATTAGCAGACAGAGGGATTAAAGAACAGCGAGCTTGTTAAATCCTTTAAGACCCATTTACAGAATTACCTGTGGTCGAGAACACACGACTTCTGTTAAAAACCTCACGGAAGAAAGCTGTACTGGGAATAACACTGCGTGATTTATGTGACCAGGGTCAGATTTTTGCTTTTAACTCTTTGTTTTGGGTTTTAATACTTAGTGATGAAACTGTCACTCTAAATAGAGGTAGAAACTTTGATACATCTGACAATGCAGTGGATGGACTGTTGTTGCCATGCTCTCTCTCTCTCTCTCTCTCTCTCTCTGTATTGTTTAATGTGCAGTTGAAGAATTGTTTTGATTACATTTACTCTTGCTTTCAGCACATTGCTTGGTAAATGGTAAATTACACTTTGTCTGACTCAACATTAGGAGCCATGCCAAATGTGGCGATAGCTCGACGGGCAGGCAGAAAGGCAGGCATGCGCGCTGGCATCACTGGCGGCGGCGCTCGACTCTGTGGTTTTGTAAATAAAACAAAGCAGTGAGAGTGCTGAGCTCAGCTGTCAATAGCGGGCATGTGTGCATGTGGGAAACATGTGTGTGTGTGTGTGCGCGTGTGTGTGTGTGTGTGCCAGTCTGAAACATCCAGCACGACACGGAGAATGCATTGTTGCAGTGTTGTTGTAATGTAATGTCTGTGTACGGAGCATTTAGTAATGATTCAATCAAGCCTCAGTCAAGATCAGCTGATTCCTGAACCAAACTCCAGTTCCTGGTTTATTCCATCAAGCAAGCGCCGGTCAGTTTTCTGTTAGTGTGGTACAGAAAATCAGATGTCAAGGTGTAAAATCAACAAACATCAGTGAGGATTATCAGTGAGTTAGTAACTATTTCTAACTAGTGCCTGCATAAAGTCCCAGTGTTGCTCCTCTGTCGGCCTGTCAGGTCGCGCTGGTTGCACAAACTTGTTTACAAGACCGTTGCAACGCTGCTTGACAACTCCTGGTAAAATGCTGCTGGGTTTATTTGGAGCATCTGCCAGCATTTTGGCTCTCAGTGGAGCTAATGAGAGGGCTTGGTGTTGTTAAGGGTTTGTGTTTGTAACCCTGGAGAGGTTATCAACTGCACGTTCAGCTCTAATGGATCGTTTGATGGAAATGGCTTGAACGACTCTTATTAGGTAATCTGTGTGTGTGTGTGTGTGTGTGTGTGTGTGTGTGTGTGTGTGTGTGTGAGAGAGAGAGAGAGAGAGAGAGAAGAGAGAGAGAGAGAGAATCTGCAATCATGCAAAATAGAGCTCTATTCACTAAAAAAGCAGTAATTGTGTTTGTTTAAAAGAGAGAGAAAATTGAGACTGGGAGACTGAAAAAGAGTGAGAGACGGACACCGAGACGGCGAGTGAACGAGAGACAGACGAACAGAACAACAGGGTAGAGAGTGTGTTATCTACCATGTGTTTACCTTGTCGTAATCTATGGTGAAACTATGACAGAGCAAAGAGCGAGCATACAAATACTTCCATGGCAAACCAACATACTTGCCTCTGACGACAGTCCAGTGGTCCTAACCTGCTGTGCTGAGCTGCTCAGACATGAATTGAGGATTGATCATACTTTCAGTTAAAGCATTAATTGCAGCAACTCCTTACATTTTGCTGTCTCCTCTTGTGTGATCATGCCAGGCTTTCCAGTGTGTGTTCAACATAGCAGCCTTGTATGATTAAGAGATCATGAGTCATGTCACACTGCCCCCACTGAATCATAACCTCTCTCCTTCACAGGAATATTGTCAGGACTCATGGCTCTGACTCTTGTTAGCCATACCATTGGTTGCTCAGATTTTTTTGTGATTTAGGAATTTAAAACTAATCGTGTGCTTTTGCACTCATTGCAACTCTGCATACGAGGGTCGGCAAAATGCTTAAAATGTAAAAAACAAATAAAAACATATCCACTGTTACATGTAATGTATTTAATTGTGTTCTCACCCAGGCTCTTCCACGGTGCACTAAACCCACCCAAGAAGGGTTAAGATGGCTGTAGAAGATGCAATTTGTTGGGGTCATTCCTCTGTTGTGATAGTCGAATGATAGTCGAAAGCATGCTCACAGACTTACGTCATGTGCATAGGCTAGAGTAGAAATATATGATTGTTCAGCAAGCTGTTATCTTATTAAAGCTGCCCTAAGCAACTCTAGACATTGGCGACCCTAATCATAAAGTCACCCTGGCCAAAAGTCAGTGGACACCTGACCATCACACCTATATGAGCTTGCTGGACATCCCATTCTAAAACCATGGGCATTAATATGGAGTTGGACGTCCTTTGCAACAGCCGCCACTCTTCTGGGAAGGCTTTCCACAAGTTTTTGGAGTGTGTCTGTGGGAGTTTGTGTCCATTCAGCCAAAAGAGCATTAGTGAGGTCAGGCAGTGATGTTGGACGAGAAGGCCTGGCTCGCAATCGGCGTTCTACTTCCTCCCAAAGGTGTTCAATGGGGTTGAGGTCAGGGCTCTGTGCAGGCTAATCGAGTTTCTCCACACCAAACTCATCTAACCATGTTTTTGTGGACCTCGCTTTGTGCACAGGGGCACAGTCATGCTGGGACAGCAAAGGGCCTTCCCCAAACTGTTGCCACAAAGTTGGAAGCGCCCAATTGGCTAAAATGTCTTGGTACCCTGTAGCATTAAGATTACCCTTCACTGGAACGAAGGGGCCGAGCCCAAACACTGAAAAACAGGGTGGCTGAAACACCTGAACTCAATAATTTGTAGGGGTGTCCACTGACTTTTGGACTTTGGGGGGGGGGTGGCATGCTGTAACATGTCTTTAAACACAGCGCTGGTCAGTAGACACACACCCCTATACCTCCAGGTCAGAGTTCAGCTCTAAACACCAACACATGCTCTGTGTTCTCCCTCTACCAGATGTTTAGCTTGCCTTTCCCTGCACTGACCTGGTCAATCCCTGCATCCACTTTCAACTCTTCTCCCTCCTGGCTCCCCAATGGTGGACTGACCTTCCACCTCCAGCAAGATCAGCAGAATCATTCCCTGTCTTCTGTTGTAGGCTGAGAACTAATTTTTCTCACATAACCTGTGTGAGAACTGTGTGTTCATTGTTTCATTTGTTTGTGTGTAATGCTCTTTGCAATGCTCAGTGCTTAGGGGAATTACGAGATGCCCTCTTTAGGCAACGCAGAGCCTTAAAGGGTAATTCCGGTGTTTTTAAAGCTGGGCTCTATTTGTACATATTAGTTATTTATACCCCAAAATAGGTACAAAAAGTTTTGGTATTGCTACGGTAGATCGCCTCAGCCGGCAGTCGCAAAACGGGCTGCAATGGCTGCAACGAAATCTGTTGGGGCAACTGCGCGCAATCAAAGTACGTCCACTAAACGTGCTTGTTTTTTCCACTGACAGGCTCAGATTGTTACTGGAAGTGTCTGACAACATTACAGAAAGGATCCCTACAGAGATAGACCTTTGTTTAACCAGAAACAGAAGTCTCGCTCAAGGAGAAGTCTCGCTCTGAAATCTGAAAGATGAGGTGAGTTGTTGCAGGAAGAGGTTAAACAAAATCTGATCTAAAGTCAATGTGCCCTTGAGCAAGGCACTGAACCCCTAATGGTTGCTCAGTGGCCAACAGTAAAAGACTGTGTTTGTACTGGGAATCTCTCAGGTGTGAGCATTTGAAAGCATAAGAATAAGAACCGACATTATCTGAGGAACACGTGTGCTTGCTGCAGAAGCGATGGTCTGAGTAAATTTGGAAGTCACTGAAATGCATTATTGATTACATTCATCTTGCATTTCTGTGATTAAATTACTTTATTAAATTAAGTTACTGATACTCTGCTAATCTCCGCGGGGAACCTTCGCTTGCACCCCCCACCCCCCTCACAGGTGAGATCAGAAGTCAGCACAAGACAGCTCCCATGGAGCTGGTAGGGATTTGGTGTCTTGCTCAAGGACACTTTAGCAGTGTGTATGTTTGCCAGTGCGGGGGCTTGAACATAAGTTGTTTGACTGAAGGGTAGTCTCTGAAACGACTGTGCCACCCCAGCAGTGAGTATTACTCTTGTTTGATTGCATGTAATATTAATGGTATGTACTTGGAGATCCATTCACACCTGTTTGCTATTCCAACGATGATAACTAAAGGACAACATTAAATATTGATTGCTGGCACCTGGTTAGTGTGCACACTAACCACACTATTACCAATAGCAGTGCACACAAAGCCATTTGATTACATGTCGGTGATGGATAGCAGCATAGAGAATGGCCTCTAGTCAGTAAATAGAGTAAATTGGTGTTAACTAAAACTTTTGACCATGGTAAATGAAATAAACTCCCATATTTCATATTGTTTGCTGAGCATGCATGATCTTTTTCAACACCCCGCTTCATCTTCACACCTGGGAGCTGCCTAGTACAACCACAGTATACTGGTGGCCTCTGAGCAGCTCCACTGGAACAGTTGGTGGCTCAGGGGAACCTCATCGGTATTTCTTGGAGGGGAGAGTGTTACACATACTTTTGGCGGGCAATTTCATAAATAAAGTCAAACTTTTTCCTGAATAGTTCACATTAAGCAGATCAACTTGGTGTCGTCGATTTCCTCGCTGGTGATGAGCTTGTTACACTGCAACATTCTCATGAGATAACTTTGTGAGTTCATCTGCTTCTCATTTCCGACTCAGCAATATTTCAACCACATGAATTAAGCTTCATGATTTCCCTGAAAGCATTGGCTTCCCCACGGGGCCCTCCAGGCAATGGGACTTGTTAGTGGCACCATTGTTTCCAGCTTGTACCATACTGAAGAACTAAGCATTTTCAACACAGGAGACATAAATCAACCAAATTGTCTGCGAGCTGAAAAACGGAGCTAACAAGCAAGGTAATTTTTATGTGCAACAAAAAAATGTTACCAATTGGGAGCTACATCTGCTGCTGCATTCGCCTGCAGTACACTTCTGGCCCTCACCCAAATGTGTGGTAGTGATTCTAAACCGCAGGCAACTGCAATATTACAAAATATTACATCGGCCCAATGAGATTCTGAAACTAAAATAATACATTTTACAATAAAAAAAGAGCTTCAAGTCAGGTAAAAACCTTGCAACTCCAATGTAGGTGTTTCTATTCTATCTGTCAACCTAGTTGCTGCTCTATTATTCATGCATCTTTTGCGCTGTTTCATCGTAGTTGTACTTTGCACAACTGTGACTCTGCCAATATTACTATATACTGGAGCAATTCTCCAGCTTTGAATGTATTCTTGTGTGTTTATGTTTTGTCTGCTGTCATATAGTACGTCATGTCAGCACTACATGTGCGTTCCTGTTGTGTTCTGTCCTGCGCCTACTGTGTCAATCATGTATAGTGTAGCTGCCTTGTAATGCATCAGCACCAATTAACCAGGTCAAATTCCCTGTGCAAATGCTGTTCATGACAAATTCAAGCCATTCTAATAAAACTGTTATATCTTAATTCATCTGTTGAATGACCTTCGTCACCCCAGGCCCCATAAAGCATATTACAAACCTATTGCGTAATATTAAAAATACATATGGTGTCAATGAGACAATCAGCTATTCTTTCTTAATTCATGAAAACATACTGATGGAAGATCAGTGGTTTTACTCTGACAACCGTCATAATAATTATCTCTGTTTACTGCCAGAGAGGGAGCTGAGGATTCACAGTTTGTTCAACAGCTTGGGTGACGTCATTCTCCCAGACAGCAGAGATAATCCAGACGGAGGCAGACAGCTCATGATTACAACACCGCTTGTCTTACCTGCTTCCCCTGAGGATGATGTTTGGCTCCGTGAAGCAGAGGCAAATTCAGAACGCAAACAGATTTGTAGAGATTTAAAAGGACGTCTCAGCCGCTAGCCACGGGTATTTCAGATGATGACCTTCCAGGGGAAAAGAACAGAGGGATGGGAGCTCTCTGTAGTCTGACTCAGATTTATTGGGAACAGCCTCTGAAGAAGATGCATATCCGAAATGTCAGCCTGTTCATCTGCCCAATAAATCTCTGATGCAGGCTGTAGTCCTCCGGCCTCATCTCCTTCTTTGGATGCACATGCTTTGATGTATCCTGGGTAAGGAGTCCTTATGTGGCACCACCTGTTGAAAGAAGATTGTCCCACTATACTGGCTTTGTTTACATAGTAAATCACGTCTCAAAGACACTTTTTTTTACTCTGAAATGTATTGCCTGAGCTTTGTTTTTGAAGGCTGGGGCAGCTGAACATGAGGCTTACCTGTATTTTGAGGCACTGCAGTGAAACAGACCTGTATTTTAACATATGATGGATTAAGAGCTTGTGTCAAAGAGCTTGTTTTCTACCTACAAGACCAACAATTCAAAACCACAATTCAAATAAACACAATTTAGAGGGTAAAGTATATACTTCTGCATGTATTTTTATATAAACCAAAGTTCTGTGGGGAGTTTTGTATGGTGTATTGATCCAACAGCCTTCAACAGGTTTTGTCAACACTATAGCTTGAGGTCACCGGAGAGACATCACCTGATTCATGTATTGCTCCTGTTTGTTTTCTTTGTTAGAGTCACAATGCTTTCATCATTACTGCCTGCATCAATTCTTACTTTCCCAAGTGCTCCGTTGCGTCACTGCTGCTCATTGCGCAAAAGTTTAGACAAGGCTTCAATAACATTAGCGCTGATGATGCACTCACGATGCCAACTGATGTTGATAACCCCTTTGATTTGACATCACTGACATGTTCAGCGACATGTTACTGTCTGACTCAAATTGACTCAGAGCCTCAGACAGAGCTCCACATGCCTGCAGTTGTCTGAAACAGGGATATCCAGGAATGTCTATGAGCTCATACCCTCTGGAGTAGAGAAATCATACTCTAGCTCAATGACTCACAGTGTAATTGACTGGGGAAATGAAAGAACCGAGAAATAAAGCAGGGCAGACAGGATACGAGATTATCCACTGGCAATCTCCCCTGCCAGAGAAGCGTCCAAATGACAACGTTTTCATAGTTGAAGATGATATTTCAGCCTCGCACTTTGCTGAAGACTGTTGGCTGTCTGAAGGTACTGAAGGTTTAAGTGCATGCCCAGATTATCCCACTAGGGGCCTCAGGGCGAGCATGTATGAGCCCCCACCCACCTACCCACACACACACACACACACACACACACACACACACACACACTGGCAGCTGTCCATTCTGCCCAGTCAAGAACCCACCCCATAAGAGACAAATGATATTATTACCCAAACACCAACTCATTTCTGGTGTATTCCTAATCTCCCCACAGAGCGATCTTGGGCTCCTTCACATGTAGGATTTTAAAAACACTTATCATCTCAAAATTCACAGTCAGGACCTGTCCCCGCTGCGTTTCTGCGCATCTCTTTGAGGCCCCTCTGGTCCCCTCCCATTCTGCTGAGGCTGTGAGTGAGGCGGGCGCGCGGGGCAACCCCTCATCCGACGTCAGAGGCGGCTTCATTATTTAAACTTGAATCAAGTGAGGAGGAAAGTTTTCACGAGCGGGACAGTGTTGCCTAGCAGCTAGGCAGAGGACCTGGGTATTTCGCAGTGCTTTTATTCCAGAGCAAGTTGTGGAACCGCGGACATTTCCTCCCCCTGCCTCTTGTCTCTCTTTCTCTCTCTCTCGCAATCTCGACCAAATATGCCCCAGACCGTGACACTGAAGGGACCCTCACCTTGGGGTTTTCGACTGGTGGGAGGACGGGATTTCAGCACACCGTTAACTATTTCAAGGGTAGGTAATAAGTTTGCTGCCTGTTGTTTCGGTGTACACACGCGAACAGCTCGTGATCCATTCATTGAGCCGTGCGCCAAGACGCACCGAAAGACTCTGCAACTCGAAAGTATCAAGGCACTTCAGGGTTTTTCAACATACGAAGCCCTGATGAATTACCCGATTATAATCATCCTAATGATTTTATAATTTCCAGAAAAGTTTTGCTTGCTGATAGTGCAAGGGAGGCACTGAAAACTTGAATTCACCGACTGGTGCGCTGATGGTTTCACGAAAAATCACTATAATATTCCTATAGTATTCCTATAGGCTTTTATAGTGTGTCTGTGGTACTGAATAGTGAGTTTATCGTACTTTATGTTATTTATATCTCCTAAAATATCTCATATAAGACTTTTTTTTGCTGTGATATTTACACAGTACCCCAATAACATTATGATAAATGTAGTTTTTTTTCGTAATGGGACGAAACGTCAATTCTTGATTGGAGCCAAACACAAAACTCAGTGTATTTAATTTTCTGCCCAATCAATTATCTTATAAATTGGAGCTTTAGCCTCTGCCTATTCTCTGTCTATTCTCTAATGAATGAGAAATTGTAACCCGGGTGAATGAGCAGAATGAGCTCGACTCTAAAAGCTGCCAGATGGTGCCGTCTAACACCACTCAGCTAAAGTTACTGCTCTGTTACCACTGTCGTGTCCCACAGGAGTCTCTCTCAGTGGCCGAGCCTTAATTCTATTATCAGTAACAACAGACCCCAGAGAAATACATGCACACTTTATAATATAGGTTAGTATAAGAACATTAATTCCAAAAAATTACAACAAAATATCACTTTTCCATCGATATAAAAATATAATATAAAATAAGAAATAATCAAAACTACTTTCATAATTTGGGACCACATGGAAGTGGTGTCAAATGAACTAGGCTTTGTAAACTTGGTGATATAGCTGCAAATAAAGTTCCTCTTCTCCTTCTTCTTCTTCTTCTTCTTCTTCTTCTTCTTCTTATTGTTATTATTATGATCGTGAACCTCGTGAACCTTCCTGATCCTCAGAATATGGGTCAAGAGTCAGTTTGCTGGCAGTGGATCTGGCAGTAGCCAATAGCTCACCTCGGCCAGGGTAAACATGGCCGGGTCCTGCAGCAGGGGCTTGCAGCGGGGCGGGCGGCGCTGACATTTGTTTTTCATCAGAGCTCATTGGTGCCGCTGAGGGATTCCAGGTGTTGCTCTCAGCTGTATCGCCGGCCCCAGACCGACCCTTTAACTACAGGGCCCTAGCACTAGCAGCAAGCCAGAGGTGTAATTTTTAGATTTACAACAGGAGATTAACGACTTCGAGAAAAGCGACTGAACTGCATTGAACCCCAAGGTCACCTAAAGTACCCTGCCTGCTATATTCCTAAAACACCCATGATGCAATGGCGAGGCATACTTTGGAAAGAGGGATTTGGATTTGGATGGTGTTGACTGTGTGACATTGTGTGTCACAGCGTGTGCAAGGTCAAACAGGAGGTCTGCAGGTTTGTGATTTCAACATTAAAGGTGCACTAGGCCTGTTGGGGCACAAGGTAACTGTTTGAATTTTGCAACTTTAAAACCCATAAATCGTCATGTCAGCAGCCTAAACTGCACAGCCCTCGTAGGTAAATCTCCTTAGTGGCTGGTGGGGTGCAGCTTTCACCCGCTGCTGTTGTATTTCACTCTCTAGTTTTGATTTGTCACTTCCTGTGTGGAGAAGATGTCCCGCAAGGGACCATCTCTGACACCAGAATTTCATTTGGGTACATAAGTCAAATCTGCACTCTTCTCTGTTGCAACCCCACTTCATGATTTAGGCTGGTAGCATGGGTGATAAGTGATCTTGTGTCATGTGACCTATGCACGTCTGCATACCTGCTACAATCAATTTTACAACAGTCTCAGTTGCAACATAACAACTGATTTTGAAATGATGGCGTGCACAAGGAAGAAAGATTCCTCGCGTAGTGAACATTGTGTAACCCCGTGATGATACCACGGACACACATCAGTGAAGTTAATTACAGGTTACACTGTACAATCAGTTGCATATAAATGGAGTTCATCCCACAAGGCTCACATGGATAGGCGGTGAGTCAAGACTAAATAAGGGCGTTCTGGCTAATTCCTCAAACCTTAAAATGAGAGACGGAAGCAGCTGGTGAGATACAAGTGAACTATACACGATATCTCCTTTAGTGCTTTTTCCATACCAACCATTGCAGAGCAGTCTCATGTCATTTTGACTGTAAGGTGCTCCCATCAATTTGGAGAACTAGATAGTGGCCTTCCCAGGTAGCCTCATGTCAGTGTCCAATATGTTGGTTGAACTGAGCGAATGAGCTGAAAACTGAAATCAAAGTTTAATGGGAAGTGTTAAACCTCAGACACCCAGAGGTGGTGGGATAGAAACCCTGTCTTTAGCTTCACCTCATGGGGGCTGGTTGCATTCTCTGGTTGAAGCATTGTGTTATTCACTGCTGCTGATATAGTATCCCCTATACTCGCTATTCAGCACATTCTCCCTGCATTCTTGCTGTACAGTACATGCTCAAGGCAGCAGTTATAGTGTGTTGAACAGTGACAGCGAGAGAGAGAGAGAGAGAGAGAGAGAGAGAGAGAGAGAGAGAGAGACCCAGGGAGAGTATGTGTGTGTTTCAGAGAGAGAGCAAGGGATATTTTATGTCTTACAATATCCAAAATGACTCTTAAGGGGAGGTGAACTCCCACATGATTCCCCATTGTACTTCATCACCTCAGCCTCTCAGTAAATATCCTGTAAGCCTCACCGCCGGAGTAATCGGCAGGGTGGGAATTTATATTGCAGCATCTGAGGAGAGGAGAGGCGAAAACAAGACAGGAGAAGAGACGAAGAGACGTAAAAGCAAGACAGTGCAGTTGTTTTTTCATGCCAACTTTCATGCCAGTTTTGTGCATGTCTGTCTATGAGGGGATGATATGAAACACCTGCACTAGGAAACAGTGAAAGCAGCAGCTGGCTCAGTGCTACAGGTGCTAATTTCCTAAGGATTTGTCCTTCGTTGCCCATTAGGACTTGGAGCTGATTAAAGGGATGCCTACTCTACGCTGGAACCATTTCCCCCATATAGTTAAATGGTTGCATGTGCACGTTGGTGCATCTAGATAGTTAAATGGCTGTGAGAGGCAGAAAAGAGTGATAGGGCCACTGATGTAATTGCAGAAGCATTTAGAGAGGATGCGCTGAATATGGCAGCTGCTGTGTAAGCCCTTGTTAAATCACTGTCAACCCAACGTCCAAAGCAGGAGGTGACGCAGGATGCTCGTCGGCCCTGGCCAACTGGCAAATAGTCCTCCCCTGGACAGGAATTCACCACTGAGTGTTGGGTAAATAATGAGTGCCGTGTACAGGCGCATTGTACGGCTTAGCCTTTTGACGCCTTCGTGTTGTGCGTCCTGCTGTGTGGTCTGTCTCGCTGATGCAAGATGGGGAAAGTTGTTGGAAAATTCCCAGGAAAAGCACTTTTTTTTGTACTTGAATCTGTATTGTCAACTTAAAAAATGTGGAGTACAACCTCTTCTATAAACTGCCGCTACTGTCTAACTTTGAACATACACAACATACCGGTGGGCAAATCTGACACACGCACACTATATGACATTTTGTTTTTATCTTCTCAAATATGTGCGATTGAGCTGGAAACGACGTTAAGGAGCGTGTGGCCGGATTTGAACCACCGGTACATCTTTTCTTTAGTCTAGAAAATGAGATTCATAAATCAACTCAACATCATGAACTCATTAGAAAACTTATAGGGTATTTCTTCACATGGACTCATTGCGCAACTGTTGTTCATAGTGACTGGAGCTCATCGTGTAAGCTTTCGCCTTGCATTACATTACGGTGTTGTGGCTGTGGGCTTTTGTTTCTCTGTTTGTGATCAAAGTCCAACTTTAGATAACAAGATGTATTATCACAGTAGGATAACCTGGAGCTGTCCCTTTTCTCAGAAAGAAAAAAGGGGGAGAGGGAGCTAGAGAGAGCGAGAGAGGGAGGGAAGGGGAGGGAGAGAGAGAGAGAGAGCTCAAAGGTCTCCGAAAAAATGTCTTACTCCTTTTAATGGTTAGAGACTGTAGAAACTGTACATTCCTTTTCATCTGTCATGCTATACCTGCACATCCCTATTCATCAGGGGTTCCTGGAATATCACGGTATTCCAGGTATTCCAGACAGGAAAAGTCAGGGGATGTGATGAATTCTCTTTTTTTCACACATTCATTACATTAGATGGTGATTTTCAGCTGTTTTTACCCACAGTGGAAGCCAGACTGTAGTGGAAGCCAGACTGTTTACCGATTTAGTACTTTTCTGAGCTGAAAAACAACTTAGTAATGGAACATTGCAGAAAAGTCATGGAATATTACCCCGGGGCCATGGTGGGAACCCTGGTCGTTTCCTTATTTATTTACCATTTTTTGTCCTTATCTTAGATGATTTCCCATGCACCATTTGGTGGGAACTATTTACCAAAGTGCCATAAAAGTCCATATATTTATGTAATGGTAAAAAACCGAACTACAGCGGTGTTATTGCTGTTCTATCCAATAAACTACAGTAGTGCAGTTTCTCTAATCTCTCAGATTGCCCTGTAAAATCACGCGCTTCATATCATTCCATATTTGTTAAGGTGATTACACGAGGGCATGTGTAAGGTCAGAACCGCAGAAATAGAATTAAGAACAAATATAACTTTGATTGCGTAACCGGTGATACCTCCGCTGAACTTGATGTCCCCTCGTGTCCTTTAAAGCTCCATCTATTTGCTGCTCTGCCTCGTACCAGAGAGAGAGGACATGTGACCTAAAGCCACATGGGCTGCTTTCTCTGACACTGCTTGTTATAATTGTCAGCCGAGACTGCTTTGTGGCAGCTCTTTTTCTCCAGGCTAGAATTACAGCTGCTATGAGAAGCATCTTCACAACAAATCGAGAAAAAAGATAATGGATGGTACTCTCAAAGAATTTCCTGTAATCACTGAAGCTGTGGAGCAGTTTCTCGGAAATGAGGGGCAGGAGACCAGTGTTGGTCACCGGGATGTTGCTGAGCGTTCCCAGGTCTGTCATCTGTTATAGAGATGAATTCCCTACTGTTGGTTTCAACATAAACAGGTGTAACCTAGTCTAAACAGTCCCCTGAAGATGACAATACCGTTGTGTACAGGTCCTCGAGACAAAGAGATCAATTTCCTGTTCCCTGAAACAAAAAGTTTTGAAAAACATTTATACAGTAAATTCTTGTAGGTCATCTTTATTGTGTGTGTGTGTGTGTGTGTTTTCAGCATGTGATTCTCCTGTTGCATCAGGCTGTAGCACCACAAACATCTACTTGTTTTCATATCTTTGATGCAAAGACTGCTAGTACTGAAAAACATCCTTACAAAGTGTGACGCTCCGTGTGATCATGCACGACTCAGTGAAGAATCACAGGCACCCTGCACAAATCAGATTTACAGGGACTGTTACACGCTTACTGATGACTCGTATCATGGTCATTTTAGACGCACACACACACACACACACACACGCAGAGCAAATGGCATCACAGTTCGACTAATTTGAAGTTCAAAGGGCTCTCCCGTTTTCTAGTATTACAATTGAAGTCAAAGCTCACATATTGAATCAACAGCTGCACTGTTGCTTATTAGTCTTGGCAGCTTCTGCCTCTTTGTTTGAGTGTGATAATCAACCACCAGTCAGAGTCTTGTAACCCCTGGCGATGTAATGGTTTTCCAAAGCGTCATCAAGGTCGTAACCATGGTTTCTATCGCGAATGCAACAAGCAAACAAAGACCTTTGTCACATTGCCAGGAACTATTCTCTCTATTGCTGAGACGTGCGACCGAGCGCTCCCACCCAGCAGAGAACGTCTCTATGAAATTCCTACATAAGAAAAACATCTAAAAGGGATTCTTGTAGAGGGCTGCAGGTTGGTCTAGCAGTAAAGACTAATAACACACATGGGCTAGTCTCAAAGTGGGAGCATCAGAATCTGATTTCACTGGATCAAAACATCTTTTGCCATTGTCTTATTTTGACCACCATCCATTTTTCAGTTTATCCAGTGGTGTTTGAGAGGTTTCCATCTGCTCCAACCTTTTCACCCAACAACAACAATATTTTTTGTCTCGTTTATAACTACCTACTGTATTTCCGAGGCTTCAGCTTCTGCTACAGCTGCTAAATGACTGTAATGTAATGTAATGCTTGATATAGGAGAACAAACAGCTACAGTAGAGTTATTGCAGAACATTGAACTGTGGAGTTAAGAGCTTATGGGAGGACGACGGTCCTGAGACAGATAGACACAAACAGAGATGACACAGAGTCTGGACTTTGCCCTGAGGCTGATTTCACACTCCAGTGGACGCTGTTGGTGTAGCTGTATCCAAACACACATATGTGCTGACACACACACACAAACATTCATACATACAGTATCTGTCCTTTTCCTTTGGCGTTGCCTCTCTCTCTCTCTCTCTCTCTCTCTCTCTCTCTCTCTCTCTCTCAAACACACCCACACACAAATACACACAGTGTAACCACAGTCCAGCACACATCATGGGAAGTGCATCGGGCCTCAGCGTGCCACACGGTGCCTCTGTGTGACATTAGGCTGTCATTCGCTAACCGCTCTATCTGTTAGCGATTAACTATGTCACTGTTTACGGAGCAGCCCCCTTATGGAAACGCTGCGGCTGTTTAGATTGCTCAACCAATGCAGTCGCTCTCTGCACCATGGCTGTCACTTCAAATCCATCATGGCTGTTAGTGCCACCAAAACGTTACCACCCCTCTGAAGCCAACACTTCTCCCCGGGACGTTACACTTAGAAACAGTGTGTGCACAGTAATCATACATGTCAAGAAGTGTTGTATCTGTAATCTGCAACGTTTTCATATGGATAAATGTTTTTTGCTAGCGATTCAGCCTCCAGCCAGTTCATGAAAGCTGCTCTGGCACACAGGAAGTGATGCGTTTTAGATTTCCAGCAGCAGCAACAGCGGTTTGTTTGGAATAAACAGAAGAAGGACTGGGTAGCTAGCATGAGCAGCGATAGCCACCGTGGCTGAACAGACAAAAAAAAAGAAAAGAAACAGAAACTCAAACTTCATCAACAGAAAAGGAAAAAAAAAGACGTCACAGTACCGGACACACTGTTTGATTGACAGACTCATCTATGCACTCAAACATTTTGCACTCTCATGTTGTCAGAGTGAGAGATCATTTCCTTTTGAGGACGTTCAACGTTAGTGATATTCTATTCAATTTCATGCATCCTTGCTGTAATTGCTTGGATTAAGTTTATTGAATTGAATTGAATCAGGGTTTAAATCCATAACATATGATACCAAGTTACTATTTTTACCAAAGTTATGCGGTTGGATAGTTTTGCTGAAGTGATGGTCCAAACAGTTGTCATTTTTTCGCCCCCCTCCAGCGGTCTAGAAACCACTCTGCATTCATCCCCAACCGTGGTTCCCTCCACTGCCTTGGCAGAGGGTTCGAATTGGATATTTCATTGCTCTACTCACACACACAGTTTGTTTTTCAGTCCAAGTCGTCTATCATTTGTCAGTTTTGTGTTAAATAATTCTTCGTGAGTTGTTTCCAGAATTAAAATTTTCACATTAAACACTGATTTGTTTTGCCATTTCTGCCCAGATGGAGGCAAGTGGAAGCTGATCAGCCTTAAAATGAACTAAAGTCAAAAAAGGTTAACAATACAACTCATGTAAGTAAACAGAGCAACAGAATAACATATGGGGGAAAACACTTTTTAATGATGCTATGGTCCTTAAAGCCACTCGCCCGGGCCATAAAGCAAAAAACCTAATTAGAAAATTACAACCAGCTTAAAAGCCGTGTACGTTTAAATCATTACATCACTTAACATGCCCAATGTAAATATAGCAGATTATGATTATGTCTCGACCGCGTAACCCGACACCCTCCCTCCATTTCTGTAGTGAGGGGAATGTTTGTACTCCATTAACAACCTCAGTCATGCCAATGTGGTACTTAGCATACCACTGTGTGTGTGTGTGTGTGTGTGCGTGTGTGTGATTCATTCACTACTATTCACAGCCTGACCCTGAGGTGATATGTGTTACTCTGTGGGAATACATGCCCTCCGGTCCAGCATGACACAGCACAGGCGCAAACTCAACCAGCAATAAAGATCTGATTTCCCCCAGACCCCTATATGTAAGACCCCTGTGTGCACATGCACACACACACACACACGCACACACATGCACACACATTTGAAACATATGCATTTTCACCAGGGATGTAGTGGTAAATAAAAAGTGGGTAAATTATGTTTTCCAGTTGGTGTTCATCATCACAACCGATATCAGATATCAAAAATCTGATACATTTTCACAAGAAAGCATTCATTTATGCTTTATTTCCCCTTAAAAGACTCCATCCTCATAACTTACACCACTTAGATAACACCTGAAATATTGTGTACTATGAATTTAAGTAAAGATTTCAGCCTAAAAAGGTGGCTAAACTCAGGTTTAGCTTGTTTTACCATCCACTAGACACACAAACACACACTCACACACACACTTCCCACCATGCCTGTGACCTCTCAGCTTACC
>CABFOQ010049033.1:0-29284 GCA_900660455.1 Gephyroberyx darwinii | reverse complement strand
AATCCTTGTTTGACTTGTATAATTTCATTTTGTGGGGAAAGATTGAAGCTGTTCTTCCCCATCCTTGACAGTGTTAATTCTTATCATATTTCTTTTTACTATCAAAGATGACGTTTCAAAACCTTTCAAGGGTCCGGGGGAAATGGGATGAAAATTCAGCCATCCATCAAACCATGGCATGATGAATATAGCCCCAGTTAGTGGATAATGCAAAATGAAAACAATGATTAAATTTGTGTGGTCTCTCATCTACTTTGCCTCACAGGTTCAGGTGGGAAGGCAACTACTCCTGCTGAATATTTATTCCCCATATTGAAAATACTCTCTTAATACATTGATTTTTTTTTATGTTTCTAAAGTTGCAGACCCTGTAATAAAATGCAAAAACAACTACAGCAGAGATTGAAATTCCACTTTGTTCTATTCTGTTTATTCCACGCTATATGTCTTAACACTGCATAGAAATACACATTTTGGTACATTTTTATCTCAAGCTCTGTGCAGCACCACGAGTGTTTAGTATGAGTGATCCCAGTGGGACGGGAATCCCTAACCTCGACCCATTCAGCTAGATAGGACCGCTTCATAGTGTTGAGAGCCTCCAGTCCTTCTAAAGTATCTCCTTCACTCTGAAAAAACATTACAAACTCAGATGGAAGGTTTTTTTCCCCCAGTTGTACAAAAAGTCTGAAAAAGACGTTTTGCTGCTAATTATTTAAGAAATGCCAAAAAATGTGATGTTTTTTTTTTAACCTTCTCACCCATCACTGTGATTTTCCTAGAAGGGATGAAACAAGGCGAGCTTGTTAGTGTCAGTCTGAATTCTTCCACATTTCCTGCTAAGTGAGTGGCAACGCTTCAGCTGAGTCCCATGTAGTGACCCATTCAGGTGCTATACCTCCAAATGAACCTGAATAGCTTGAAACACACATTGGGTGTGAGCATTTACGTACACTGAGATTATAAAAGAGACCACCTTCACTTGAAATATTCCATGAAATAGCCTGGCCAGTGAATCCAGATTGATCGATCCATTATTGATTTCGGTCATGAAAGGGAGCTGTGAATGAATGGGAAGAGACAGGTAGGCTGACTTTGTGTAACTCTATACAAGGAAGATACTCCTATTATATATCGATATATATATATTTTGAATATTAAAGGAAAATCCACCTTAAAACACTTTAACACAGAAAATATTCCATTGATCTAAAACATCTACAACGGTAACCGTCAGGTTTTGGTGTCAGCCGATCAGAATCAAAGAGCAAGGGCAATGTAGGAAATGTAGGAAACCACTAACTGAAGCAGAAGTAGACGAGGCAGCTCTGAGGGAAAGTGAGTACAATAAGAAGTAAATTTCAACAGTTCATCCCACGATTGAGAGTAGACAGTGTACGAGTATGAGAGGATTTTCCCTTCAAGCACTCTCAGATGGAACAACACCTTAATCAATACAAGGCTAGATAAGAGCACTTGGAAAGCTGGGTGATGCAGAAAACACCAAACAATTGATGTTGATAGCATGTTGGTTATTCTTGACATGAATTCAGAGTTATGACGTATTCACAACACCTGAACTGGGGCATTTCAAACTCATGTCACAATATATCAGGTGCTCATGTAATATTTGCGGGGGAGCAGAGCATGGTGTCAATTTGCCGATTGAAAATTTCAAAATAAATTGCTGTTAGATCTGTCATCCTTTCTTCTCTACATATGCTTACAATCTAAGCCAATCGAGAACTTGTATCAGTGCAGCTTTAACTGCAATATGATAGGAAAATCATTACATACACAGTCATCCTTCCATTGGTTTTAATAGGGCTCGTGTTTCCGCTACAGTGCATGGGTAGTGCTGTTAATAGGCCGCGGGGTTCATTTAAAACCTGTCATGAATTAAAAGCCAGAACTCTTAAATGACAGTGCCTCGGCGATGAAGACCAACCACCGTGAACTTTGAAGAGGAAGTGAGACCTCCCCTTATCCCCAGCCATTAATGAGGCATCTAGACTATGAAACATGAATAGGTCTTTAGCCTAATACTACAATTAGTGAACTCAGAGTGTGCCGCTGAGCTGTGAAAAAGCACAATCACGCAACTGAAAAGCTTATACAAATAGATAGCTATTAGCAATTCAGTGGTGTTAAAATCCAATTATTTTTTCTGAACACTGTAATTTTCAGCTTGGGGGATTACAAACAATAACGTTTAATGGAATTCTTACACGAGAAGTGGAATGAAGGAAGGCCATACAGTACGATTCCCTTTGACACGCTTCCATTTTCTTTGCAGTGCACGGCAGTCGAAGAATAACTGCATTATATCATACAATAGCTGCAATGGCAATGATGCTTGTGGTACTTATTCTTTCACTAATATACTCTAAGATATGTAGAGTTTATTCCAAAATATTTAGCATCCATGCAACATTCAGTATCTCTACATTATGGGGGATCCAGTGTGCAAAAGTGTTATCATTTTGTCAATTGTCACCCGGGAACTTAAAGTTACCTGCTGTCCTTTAAGAAGTAAGCAATTTGTATCAACTTCACACAGCCTGTCACTTTTTATTTTCAAATGCTGGATCTCATTTGTGGACAAAACTCCTCAGACGCTAAAGGACAGAGCCCAGATTTTTCAACTGGGCTCTCGGAGGATTTCAGCGAAGGTTGAAGTCTGTCCTTGCCTGAGGCGATATTTTTTTTTTTTTTTTACAAGACGGTTCCAGTAAAGTTACATAACTGGCAGCTACTAGAAACAGCAGGTGGTTGGTGGGAGAAGAGCCTGACTCAGCACTATTCTGTTTAAACAGAAAACAATTTGACAAGTGAGTAGGGTTAATCGCTTCCTCTTCCTCGAGGGCATGGAGGGGTGGGGGGGGTACACCGTGCTAATGCAATTTTAATGCATTTCTATGGTAATCGCAGGCTTGATCAGCTGGCTCTTCAGAGAGCCATATCACTCTATCAGACAGGACAGAGAAAGTGCTGTTCTGCCTGCCCACCCTTGTGTGATGAATGTGATGAATTCTCTTGCCTTTAATGGTTCCCACTATACTGTCACCAGTGCAATTAGAAACTGAGTTACACATCACCTTTTTTGTGTGTTTCTCTTGCTCGGCTCCCACATTCATGGGGGACTTCGCAGTTGGTCGGGGAATGACTTGCACATCACTGTTTCACCCAGAATTGTGTCTTGGCAGAGTGGAAAAGCCTCTGAAACAGCATTTAGAGCATGAAACACTAAAACGCTCCACTGAAACCAATACTAATGTAATATATTTATGTGGGTTAGCAGCTCCTTTAAGAAAAAGTCACTCAAAAACACTGTTAAAAGCAGCTATTGGTGATTTCTGGGCGTTTCTGGGCCCATTCGGTCAAGGGTTGTGCTTTTTGTCTCCTTTTCCTAAGGTCCCTGTTTAACTGCACATGGGTAAGCTTCACTACAAGCCCCTGCAGAACTGAAAGTAACTGCCTCTTTTGTGGCAATTCTTCAGTGCAGTTGCTTGGAATACTTTTCCCATTTACATTTTTTTGTGTGATCTAAATTGGTCGTGGAAGCGTTCTCACAGCCAGCAGATTTATTTATAGATTTAAGTTCCCCGGCTTCTTGAGAGTGCAGTGATTCTACCACCAGTTTCTTTGATATACATGTTTTTTATAGTTTTAAGTTATTGGAGTGAGGTGCATCTTCTTTTGTTGGACTTTCTTGTGAAAATAGTTGCTGGTTGTAGGTTTTCAACCAGCAACTGTACTCCGTTGTAAGTGAGCTTATTCTTTTGTGTTTGATTGAACACGCTGTAGCAGCTAGCCAAGTTAGAAGGTTTGACATTAGAGTTATTAGTGCAGTCAGGCTAAGGAGCAAATATGATGTTGGGTACCTGGGGGAGAAGGCTAACGTTAACTAGTAAACCATATTGAACTGAGGAATAAATTCACCACTGCCAGAGTTTTAAAGTAATAAAGTTAGGGAGGCTAATGTAGTTTGTTTAAGTTTGTTAGCCAGCGGTACTAGCACGTTTGCATAGCTAAGCTAGCCTTAACCAGCCAAGGAAAACATAGGAAAACAGCGACTGATGTTCCAGGTGTCTTCTAGAATAAATCGTCTGAATTTAAAAAGTTAACTAGCATAAACTTTATCGTTTGAAGATGAAAAGATGATTGCCGCTTACAGGATAAGATCCTACCAGCGGTGAGATGAGACTACTCAGGTTCCCTTGTTTTGTTTCCACCGCTAACCACGCCTATTTTATTTGAATTGTTTGTCAGAACACGTCGTGTTCTTAGCATTTTTATTCTATCATTGAATTTGTGGGCATGGCCTTGGAGATGGCGTAATCAAACAGCAGAAGAAGTTGCAGAAGATGTGAACATCCATCCTTGCGATCGAAGCCACTGTTAAAAAGATGAATATTCCCGCTCTAAAAGCCAAGCAATAAAGACTTTAAGGAAAGGATGCTTTTGGTGTCTTGCCAGCTGGCTCTGGTAAAAGCTTAATCTATCACCTAGCCCCACTAGTGCATGAAGACATGGGTAGAGAAAGGCCTATTGTCATTGTGCTGTCGTAGTGCTCATGGAGGACTAAGTGAAGGAGCTGAGCAAGCTTGGAATAACGGCACTGCAGGTCAAGGTCAGTCAAGAGGATAACACTTTGAATGGACCTTGTTCGCTTTTGTTCGGGAGACTTGAACCACGATTGGTGGAGGCACCGTGGATGAGGTCCATATTACATATACATGGTAAATTCATATTTTAAGGTTAATGTGCTGGGATGTTAGTAATACAACTGACTTATTTTAGGCATTGGATGAGTCTTTTGGGCTTTTTATAGGGGCTGAAAATTGGTCAAATTCAATCCATGCGACTAATATTATAGCTAAATAACAACTTAGCCTATTGAACCGACATGCAGGCTACTCTGTGAGCTTGCACAGTATGCCTAGTAGCACACACTGTAGCATGATATGTTTTCTAACATGAATCTTGGAGACTGTTATGAGTGTTGCCACCCTTTCATTCATTAGTAGATATGTTTTTAGGAAGAGGGCTTCAATGGAAGGCCAGAATTTCGAGAGAGTTTTGCAAGGCTTGGGGAGCTTTTGCAATATGACCATTGCTTGTTATATTCTCAAAGAAATATGAAAATACTTGGCACATATACAAGGGGACAGCTGTGGGTCCGGTAACAAACATGAGCTGATGTCAGCGAACCTCTCGGCCAAAGTTATTAGAGTTTTTTCTTCCCGAACAGATGCAGGCTGGCTTGTAAAATGTCCTTTATTAACAAATTCTCTTTATTAACACTTTATCTGTGTGCTTTTGTTCTGATTGTATTCTGTAGACATCTTAATTGTCATAATTTGATTGATAATTGATAAGTGATTGTGTCATAAATCTAATTGTCTTGATGCTATACAGTATAAATGAACTTGACTTTACTTTAAACCTGCTATAAACTTGCTATATTTATTTAAAACCGTGCTTTCAAATAATGTCATAACCTCCCTTGCTTTGAGCGGTCAGGGACAAAGTGCCAAAAATAAATAAAGATAGATGTGGTTAACGAGGGAAAATGAACAAGGCATGTTTTATTTTCAGTAAGGGGCGAAAGTCATTCTGGGAAATCACTTAACTGAAATAGAAGTAGACGAGGCAGAGAAAGAACATCCACACACACACACACACACACAGACACACACACACACACACACACTGTGAAAAGACATTTCTTGTGGAACAGATTGGATCTAAATTTTAGTATGGCACCTAAAGGCTTGAATCACTCATTTTTATTCACCACATTGATATTTGGAGCATCCATTCAGTTAAATCTTTTAAGAAAATGTGATTGAATAAAAATCGTATTCTTCAGAATAACAAAATAATTCAGTAGCAGTGTTGCACGAGGTAATCGTTCTAATCACAAACAGTGACAAGCTAATGCTAGTGCCAGCATACTAATCCATTTACTGACAAGTCAAATCACATTCATAAAGTGCTTTTTATGAAACAAGTTTGTCACAAAGTGCTTCGGGCACAAATAGTGAAGTTGGAATTAAATTAAAAGCTATTGATTAGGGAAAATCATTGGAACTGCCATCACTAAAGTTATACTGGTATCCCCGAGAGGAAATACTTAAAACCTGTGGTACTTATTTAGGATATATTCAGGGCGGGGGACTTCTACATCAGCTATATTTGACTCAAGTTTTTGACGTAAGACTCTTAAGGAAATATATAAAAGTCAAAGAGATTCTCTTAACTTGCCTAGAAGCTGTCTAGGCAGATATGTGTGACATGCAATAGCAGCCATTTCACTATTGTCATTGAAAAACCACATAACTGCAATTTTGGAGATTTTCTTTTACTTGTTAGAATTGAAGGCTTACATTGTCATTTGTGTCCTGAGATAATTTGAAAACTTCATAGTATATTTTCAAAATGACATGAGTGTGAATAAGAAAACAAACATTCTTGTCCTGAAAAAGGTTTTGTCCAATATCTGTGATTAAATATTGTGAGTGCAGTGACCAAACTTCCATTTCCAAAGTGCTTGAGAAGGATTTGACACGATGGTTTGATAGGAGGCCCATGACGAAGAAGACAGATTCAAAGACATCTCTTCTGATATGGAAAATTGCTCCAAAGAGTATCAGTGCTACCGGAGAACTGCCTGCTACAGAGCTCAGTCCATCCTCAGTGTTGATAGATCATCCACAGCTCAATGATATAGCAAAAAAACCTCTTCTCTTCACAGGTACCAGGCACAGCCCAGGCCTCAAGGCTATAAAGGGTTTAATGCAACAGTTACCAATGCATGTGTGCTGTCTTAAAGGTAGCACACATGTATTGTATGGGGGTAGTAAATATATATATACACATAAGGACAAAAACAAGAGGGAGGGATTGGTTAGCTGAAATCACCTGTTCATACTGCTGCATTTTTCATTGCAACATTTATCAAGAAAGCTACTACACACCACATACCATAGCTACCACATATATAGTATTAATGCTACACATTGCTATCCCCCTGTTATACAAGAGTAGCAAATTATCTGCACGTGGGTTTTGTGGGAGAAAACCTTCCTCTGGGCCAGATGTAGTCAGGTCCCCTACCACGCTGCTTACCCAATAACTCAGAAATAATTTCACCGAGACTGAAGAGTTCAAGTTGATTATAGGTTTACTGTAAAATCAAACAGAGTACAAGTAAACTGAGTTGGTCCATGGAGCAACTGAAACTAAAACAGAGAATCCTTACTTTTATACCTTTCTGATACCTGGGTCACCGCCCATGTCCATCCCCCGTCTCCAGTGTCTTCTTGGACACTGTTGTTTTCCCAAGCTGATATGATAGTCCCCTTAATCTCCAACTCTCAAAATTAACTGGTGACCTGACCTTAAATGTCTGCACCTGCACATCTGTACTATGAGAGTGATGTCATTGGTTATCAGAGTTGCCTGTTTTATCAAAAAATATATCGCTTTTAATGAAGTGCACAATTAAAAAATACACGTGGGCTAACACAAGGAGTGAATGTTTTCCTTCTTGGTTATGCTTACACACTCTTATTTCTAGGCAATTAATTTCCCACAGCTTGTGGACAGAAGGTCACTGATATGAATCCCTGAGCCAACTGGGAAAATCTAGCTGGGATAAGTGAATGAGTGACCCTCTTACCTACCTTAACAATGACCCTGAAGATGCCCTTCAGAAAGACACTTCACCTCTCACTGCTCTAGTGGAGCTGCTCAGCAGAAAAACAGCAGAAGGCTGTGGTTGTGCCTGCAGCTTCCAGGTGTGAATGTGTGTTGTTTTGTATTTCAGCCATATGTACATACCATACTGTATGTGCATATGGTTTATTTGTGATTTATGGTATATTTATTCTTATGCATTACCCAATCATCTGTGAAGAGCTCAGGGAGAATGGGACCATTGATCTTCGCTCCAAGATGCAGAGGACTACAGGGATATACTGATTTCATGAGTCATTTTGTCAATGATCATGATTATTTATGGCTTTAAATGTAAAATGAGGACCCTATCAGCCCGGTGGCATTTGCTATTATTCTTTCACTTACACTAGAAGACTTTGAAAAGCCAGACCAATTTTGAAAACGCATTGCATCACACACATAAGTATGGATTTCATTGAATTTTCTGTCATAGATCTGCTCACACTAGACAATTGGGCAAGGACGTGGTATCACATTCTTGACAATATAACTGAGATTATCCTGCTGACTCCTGAAATCACAACCTCTCATGGGAACTTGTGTAATCCATCAATATCTATTAATATACACATAATGCAACATGTATTAATACGCACTGAAAAAAACACATGAAGAGAATTGGGTAAAGTTGAGAGACTCGTTCAACAATGGCTGAACATTTTTCAGTTGAGCTGGAGGTGAGTAGGCTTTATCAGGAAGAAGGTAATGGTATTTAGGCTGGTTACTTACATTCATTATAGGGCAGGAGTTCCCAAATTACTATCCCTGTATTGTTATCATTCATTATTATCATTTCTATAATTTTTTAACACTTCCACCTCACCTCACTGTAAACTCGGCTCTCATTGGCTATTGGCGTCTCCATTCTTGGTTTGAATCTTCGATCGGTCGTAAATATCAAGCATATTTGATATGAATCTCACACCCAATCACAGGATCAGATAATCTGTTCAGACCATCAGTCCCAACCAAGCCTCAGGTCAGGGATTCGCCTCCCGATTGTCCCGATCCTTTAGTGTGGCCCCAGCCTTGGGAGGAGTAGCTGAGCGCACACTGTGAAGAACTTGATGGGTCACTCTACACTCTACTCACCTTTGTAAGTTGCTTTGGATAAAATCCTCTGCTAAATGACTGTAATGTAATGTACTCTTGTGGGTGGTGTGAAAGGCTCCGATTGCTTCTGTTTAGTGACCTTGTGCAGCCACTGACCAGTCAAATCATGTATTTTCTGCAGCTTTGGTATTGATGGTTTTGATGAGTTAACATAGCTAGCTAGCAAGTACTAAGTAGATGGTATTAACCCAAAATAAGCAGAAACAAACTCAGTAACATTACTTCAGAGCTTAACATTGACCCCAACAATGGATGCAACCGTTGTTTTTGAGACGTTTATTCCTGTAGTCTTTCAATGAAATGACTGAATGGATGAATGAAATGACTGAATCTGGTGACTTGTTGAACTTGACTTGTATCTGCTTGATAAGGTACACTGACCTAGCACCAGGTAGGACCCCCCTGTTACATCCAGCACAGCCTAAATTCTTCAAGGCCAACAAGATGATAGAAACCTACCACGTGGACGTAGCTCCATGATGACTCGATAGCGTCACTCAGTGACTCATCCCGTTCTGCCTCATCCCAAAGGTCTCTCTTGGGTTCAGATGATGCTCTATTGGTACTAAGGGGTCTGAAATGTGCCAAGAAAACATTCACCACACCATTATCACACCTGACACCAGGCACGGTGGATTCATGCTGTTTACATCAAATGCTGACTCTTCTATCAGCACGTTGCTACAGAAACAAGGCTTTCTCAGAACAGGTGATGTTTGTCCACTCTCCAGTTGTCGAGGTCAGCACATGCTCACTGCAGCCTCTCCTTTTTGCTCTGTGCTGACAGGAGTGGATCCCGGCAAGGTCTTCTGCTGCTGCCCATCCACTTCAAAGTTTGATGAGTTGTGACTTCTCAGATGCCCTTCTGCAAATCACTGTTGCACTGAGCTGTTATGTGTATACTTGCCTGCTAGCTTGAATGAGTCTTGCCATTCTCCTCTGACCTCTCCCATCAACAAGGCATTTTCTCCCTCAGGACCTCCACTGACTGGATGTTTTTTGTTTATCCACCAGTCAGCCATCAACTGTAGACCATCATACCACATTCACAGTCGCTTAAAAAGATATTCAACTGTTTTTTGAGCTGTAAACATTTGTATAACTTCTATATGGTGAAACCGATCAATGCTGGACATGAATTCAACATTGCAGAACGCCGCTTTCAGGGCCAAAAAAAGTATTTGAAATACCAAAGATTTAGGGGTTGTATGAGCTGAGTGGGCAGAGATTTTTTTTTTTTAATGTTGATGCCGCCCGACTGGAGATGGGTGAAGACACTGAGGAGAGAAATCCTCCACTTCAAAAGACCCTCTGTCACCCACGTCGCCCACTCTCCATTATGAAATGTTAGCTATAGTAGGCTAATTTACAATATATTGCCAAATGAATGTCAGAGGTGCACACCACCCAACCCCCCAGTTTTACAGACACACTCCCTTCTTCCCTCGCTCTCCACCACTCAAATTGACATTTTGCAAGCTTATCTGCTGGGTGGAGACAGGCTGAAACCCTGCATTTCATAACTCTTTAAATCTGCACACATTGTAACGTTTAGTCAAACAGTAACTGAACTTTTCAACCCTGACTGCATGCTTTATACTCGTGCTATTTATACTATATCTAGAGGAGCGAGCTATTTGTGGAAATGGAGAGTGTAAAAGCCCACACGCCCAAAATCTGACAAAATGAAGTGTTGTTTCTGCATTCTGTGGCCAAAATCAAACAAAGTGTTTTTGGATTTCTTGTGACGACATTCACAGGGTAATGTGTTTATAACCCAAATCCTTAGCTGACAAAATAGTAACGCTTACAGATTGAATTCTCTTTCATAAAGAGACACTGAAACTGCAGTTAGAGTTATTGGTACAATTATGATTGCTTTCAAATCCCATTAATCTCTCTCTTATTTCCTGATTATTTAGATCAAATCTTGTTTGTCTGTGCTCAATATCATGAATATGGTTTTAACAAAACAAAGCCCAGACACTTTTATCTTCCCCCCAAGTTGTAAGCCGTTATTGCTAGGTCTACCACACTGTACATGTTTTGGCAAGGTTGTCATTCACATGGCTTTTTAGATCAACTTGATTGACATGTTACGCTGGCTACTGACTTTTTTGCAGTCATCACTTTGATTTTGATAAGTTATGCTTTTGTCCTGAAGGTTGGGAAATTGGATTGAGCGTACATAATCCCATAATTCCCAGTACAGAGTCGGAGATTATCCGATTACAGAGAAAACAGATGAAGTGATTTGGGCAGAAGAGCACGAGGTACTGTAAAGGAGTTGGGTCAACATACTGAGAGCTTGGGATTTTCTCTTTTGGGGGGATTTTAGAGCATTCAATCGCCATATTACACACTGTGTAATTAGGAATTTGTTTCTTCACATACAGTAATAGTAGAGGGGTCAGTGCACATGGGGCAGCAGGGGTCAGCGTCTTGCTCAAGGACACTCTGTCAAGGATGGACACGATGGATGTTGTAGAGATCAAACCTTTAACCTTCCAGTTGTGATACAGCATATACAGACAGTGTGCTCTCTTTGGCTCTGATTGGCTGAGACTGAAGATGTACCCTAGTCAAAGACGCTCAGTTATTTATGAGGACCCATTGGCAGCAAAGACATCGTGTGCAGCACATATTTGCGTCCCTGAAGACTCGTGTAAGGAGCTCTGTGGTGAGGAGTGTTTTCATGATATGTGCTCTTAGTACATCACTACAAGTTTAACCAACTGGAGAGTAGATTGCTATCACAGACGTATATGTTTCCAGCTGTTCAAGTCCTGAGACATCCTAAGACATCTGCTGGGTTATTCATAGATGATGTAACTGGCATGCTTATCTCATAACACAAACTTCAACACTTTAGTATGTGGCCAAGGATTTTTGTTGCTATGTTTGTTATTGCATTTACAGGTCGGTAGGTTCAGTGTCGGTCCGGGACACATTGGCTGTTGATGGGCAGATTGGAGTTTTAGTTATACAAACATTTCCCGGAGGCAGAGATAATCTCATTGGTTAAATCTCACTGGGCAGAACCAAAGCACCAGGATTCAGCCATACTTGGAATAAAAGTTTTGCAAAAAGGAAGACATTTTAATTCCAGGAAAAGCTTTGGTTACTATTTGTTCTCCAACTGTGGTGGAGGCGTGCTTGTTTTGACCCTTGGCCTCCTCACTATCGGTTGCTTGTAATGTTGGTGATCCGGGAATTTAAATCATCTGGATAGTTTGGATGTGGGTAGTACATTTTATACATCCAAATAATAATAATACAAACTAGAACACAAATGGATATTTTTCATGTATGCATTATTTGTGATGGCTCGCTTTTTAATATGGCTTCTCTATGATGGAGGGTCTTGCTTCTTGAGCCTTTTGATCAGTGGACTTTGTAAGAGGAGCTTTGTTAGAGGGGTTTAATCCAAAAAGATCAACAGAGATCTATAAACAGCTCCGTCTGCAACTGCTTTCAAGTCCCCTTCTATTCTCTGTACAGCACTATGCAGTATTGGGTATTTGAAAATGCCATACCTTTCATCCTTCAGCCTACATAGGACAACACAAGTATTTGAATGTCATTTTAATATACTAGTCCATGATTGAACACTTACTTGACATCGTCTGAATTATCCTGATGCCACAAACCCCACCAATATCTGCAACTTGATCCAAGTCTGTTGTTGTGATCTTAAGACATAGACTGATTCATCTTCCACAGAATGGTCTAGTACCTATATAGTACCTATATCTGAGTGCAATGTCAGGGTTAGAGGTTCGATTCTCACTGGGATCACCCATGCTAGAAATGTCTGCTTTCATGGCACTGCGAGACCCTTTGGATGAAAGTGTCCACACACGATATATGTTACGTTAATAGTCTACAAGAGAGAAACTGCAAGAAAATGCAACCTAAACCCGGCCTGCTCAGCCAAACTGCTTACTTAGATGCCAAAGCATGATCGGTTCTCATTTATACTCTGAACAGGATGACAGACCGGACATGAAATTGGATAAGAAATTATTTTGAAATTAGATGGAGACCGCTTACTGCGGCGGACGTGAGCGGTTCACATTGTACACACACTGACCGAGAGACCGGCCAGCTTCCTGGCAAGGCGGCCACTCCAGGTGGGCACGGCGGGGCGTCCGTCCATACAGATGTGTGGAAAACAGAAAGTGGGTTCAGCAGACACTGTACTCAGCACAGAGAGACACAATATTCTAAAATAGGTTCCTGGAGATATAAATAAAGTAATAAAACATTTATGTAACCTTTCTGAATCACATCAGCCTAATGTATTGTTAGTCCTAGTGTGCTGGTGCATGTTTTATGCAAGGACCTGGGTGAAGTGGCATTTGTCTAACCAGCTTTAATCGCTAGCTGCTCTCGGACCTGAACACAGCTGAAGTGGTAATCTGCAAGATCTGTTTGTTTTTATTGAGTCTCCATCTTTGTCTCTCAGCCTCACTCTGGTGTTCCTTACTGTGGTGTTCTTCACTGTGGTGTTCCTCACTGTGGTGTTCCTCACTGTGGTGTTCTTCACTGTGATGTTCCTCACTGTAGTGTTCTTCACTGCGGTGTTCCTCACTGTGGTGATGTTCTTCACTGTGGTGTTCCTCACTGTGGTGTTCTTCACTGTGGTGTTCTTCACTGTGGTGTTCCTCACTGTAGTGTTCTTCACTGTGGTGTTCCTCACTGTGGTGATGTTCTTCACTGTGGTGTTCTTCACTGTGGTGTTCCTCACTGTGGTGTTCCTCACTGCTCTTCCCAGAGATCACCTGTCAATCAAACAGTGTGTCCAGTACTGTGACTTCTTTCTCCTTGGGTTTTCTGTTGATGGAATTTGAGTTCCTGTAGGTGGCGCTCTTTTCTTTGTCTGTTCAGCCATGGTGGCTATCGCTGCTCATGCTAGCTACGCAGTTCTTCTCCTATTTTTTTTGTAAACACACCGCTGCTGCTGCTGCTGCTGCTGCTGCTGCTGCTGGAAATGTAAAATGCATCATTTCCTGTGTACAAGAGGATTTTTTCTGACACTGGCCGATTCGAACAGCAAATGGAAAAAGCTTTCATGAACTGGGAATAGGTTGAATCACTATTGTGTGAGTTGTGAGTTGCGAAGCTGACATTTCTTAATATACTAATTTAACACTGAAACCATCCTCTTCAGAAGTAAAAGTGAGGAGTGCTTATGCCCTATCATGCACCAAATTATTATGCTGAGAAATATTTAATAAATGTTATTTATTGACAGCTTAATTACTTTTATCATCTAGTGCAGTAAATGAACTGGAGTTTATCTTTGGTGATTTGGGACAAGACAGCAGAACCTCACACACAATGAGATATAGGCCTACTATGGATAGCAGCATGTCCATAACATTCAACATATAGTGTGTATCAATATGTTGGACGGTTTTACACTACCTGGTGGAGGAGCACTAACACTCACTAAATGTCCAAGTATCCAGGCACAGTCAGCTCTCTGGAGAGCAAGGACAGTCAATAACATCTATCTGAAGCACAGCACTCCACAGAAAACAAGAGACAGGAAGGGGACCCCCCGCCGGGGAGACAATAATGTATTCTCCACTAGCGCTCTCCGAGGCCGTGTTTGTTCCCGTCAGTATGAAGAGTGCAGTGGGAAGAGGGTGAGGAAACTCTCTCAACTGGACCAGTAAATAAAGGATAACCAATGTGAACATGTTTGTGTTGCATTTTCCTGTTATCCCCAACGTGAGGTCGAGGCGCTCGCTCTGTTTGTCTTTCTGGATGAATTGTCTGTGCTCATTTAGCATCGACTGGAAGCAGCGCCGGCGCCGCTCGCCACTGCTCAGCAGCCATGCTCAGGGTGTGCAGAAGCATGGAACTGAATTTATTAGCCTTTTGCCATGCCTAGATTTATGTCCATCACGTACCTGTGTACATAAATATGGATGCATATGTGTGGTGTACATGCCGGTCGAGATTGACGGCATTCTCCAGCTCATTCCACAAGTTTATTTTCCAGGGGTTTTGAAACTGGTTCTGAGAAAAAGACATTTAGGTTCCTGTTGGATGGGAGACATGATTGCGTACCAATGTCCTGGCCTCTACTTATTCCAAGGCGTGCTCAATTACAGCTAGATGTGATAACATTGTTCAACTAATGCAGCCATACTGAAAATACAAACAATCTCGGAGAGTACCTAGACCTCACAGATCCTGTTATTGCACCTACAATAATAGTACTCATTTTAAAGAAAAGGAGGCCAAGGCTGTCTTCTATTTGCAGAGATTTCCATCTTTATCGCCTACAATACCTGTTTCAGGAAAAGGTGCCTCAGTAGAAATGAAATGAACATGTATAGTGCACAGACAGTGTTAGTACCCACTAGAACACACTCCCTAGCAATACATTAAAGTGGTAATCTGTCATTGCTGTGGTGTTTTTGCATCGGACCCCATCAATCAAACAGTGTGTCCAGTACTTCTCCAGTACAGTACAGT
This sequence comes from Gephyroberyx darwinii, assembly GCA_900660455.1. Lineage (NCBI taxonomy): Eukaryota > Metazoa > Chordata > Actinopteri > Trachichthyiformes > Trachichthyidae > Gephyroberyx > Gephyroberyx darwinii. Next base: position 13,933 of record CABFOQ010049033.1, on the reverse strand, counting down.
CTTTCTCCTTGGGTTTTCTGTTGATGGAGTTTGAGTTCCTGTAGATGGCGCTCTTTTCTTTGTCTGTTCAGCCACGGTGGCTATCGCTGCTCATGCTAACTACCCAGTTCTTCTTCTACGTGTCACTTACAACTGGGTGTTTAATCACTGTTGTGTTATATCAATCAGCGATAGAGAGCAGCAAAACAGACATTTATTTATATGAAAGTATCACAGATTGTCACTTTAAATCCAGCTGAGATGTCAACATGGGTCAGAGTTCATTAGCAGCCATTAAAGGAGCGTCCCAGCACCCAGCGGCAGCCTTTCTTGCCTTGCCGGTGGTCCGCCGAGTGTCCTGTCGACGCATGGCAGCGGCCACGGCGAGATGGACCCTGACAAGTGCTAAACAGGATAAATGCTGGCCGGCCTCACTGCTGTCATCATGCGTCATGGCGCTGTGTCTGTGATGATGCTGCTGCAGTGCACTGCTCACCACACCCCTCTGCTTGGTTGTCGCCGCTCATCCCTACTGGTCGACTTCAGATCTCAGATTAGATTGGAAAAAGTATATTCAGCCATCTTACTCAGGCCAGGTCCGTACAGCACAGCTCTAATCTATGCCGGACAAAGGAAGGTGGAACCGCTTCATGGGCTGAAAGGAAAAAGAGAGTTGGTTGTTCTAATGAGAATATGCTTTGAGCTTTTGTGTTCCAGTGGAGGCAAGCAGATAATCCATTTCCTCTGTCCTCTGTCTTGTGACACAGCTCAGAAAGAGGATGAGATTTTGCAAATGACCCCAAGATTTTTCCTGTCAGATCAGAAGTGCATATTAGCCAAATGCTTCATGAACATCAGTTACACAGGCTTGATCAGATGATGTTTGGATGTTTGGGCAATGAGCATTAGCCTGTTAGAAGTCTGTGATGCAGTGAAATTGTGTTCTATGTGTGTGTGTGTCTGTCTGTGTGTGTATTGTGTGCATGCTAGCATGCATGCCTGCACGTCGTAAGGCATTAGTCTGTGGACATGCTTCCCATGGAGAAGAAATCAAACTCTGCTCTCCGGTGTCAAACTGTTAGAGCAGAGCAGCCTAGAACAACCGTACCTTTAAAAAGAGATGCTTAGATGCCACTGATGTTACTGTTATTCAGCGTCAACTGGCTGTAGTTCACTGCTAATCGCAAACCGATTTGAGGACAAGTACATTACATGAACTCACGCTCTAATAGTTCAATTATTTGCTCTATTTTGACTCCTAACCTCTATGCTGTGAAGCCACAGACTCTGTTTGTGTTTTTTAGACTGGCTGCAGTGCTGGAAGGACACAGAGAGATAAATAATATTGTAAATAAGACAAATGAGTGAGAGAATGAACAGGGCTGGGCAAAAAGTGGTAATCATATTATGTTACAATGACACAAAAGCAGAGTAATTATTTTTTTAAAAAGGTGATTACTTATTGGATTAAATAAGCACACATTTGAAAGGAAAAATAGTAAATATATGGTAAATAAATCAAAGTAATGCAAAAGTATCTGAAAATAATCAGATTACATTGCTGAGAGTGTGTAATACAATTAGATTACATTAGTGGTTACAGGTAATCACAATAGTTGTACAACAAAGGTTGATGCGCCTGGCTCTGCTGGCCACTCCCCAACCATCACCGGCCCAATATCCTAGATTGGCTGTGACCAAAAAGTGACAGAACTATGCACTTCAATATAAAATAGAGGAGTTGAATGTTTCATGTCAGGTGTCACATGGTACAGTATATACTTAGACAACCATCCTGAACGCTACAGGGCCTGAAAGCAGATAAGGATTGATTGGTGAATGTGTATTTGTAGAGCGATAAGTGTATTTGTTGCTCTCTCCTCTTGTACTGGAGTATGTCCTGTTGTCCCGGAAACCATGGGAGCAAAAAAAGTAATGCTGATTCTCATTCTGATTTCAAGAAAGTAGCTGAAATCACACACGCACACCCTTTAGTGACAGCGGCCTGTAATTGACACAAACCATAAAGTTATATTTTCAGTAAGCTAGCTGCTAAATAGAGCAGAGATCTGACACATATCTAGTCAAGAGGTAATAAATCATTATGTAACGCTAATAATAAAGCTGCTTTGCTATTTGCTTTTATATAAACCCCCCACAGATATATTTATTTTTGTGCTATGGGGAAGAAAAAAATCTTGACTATTGCCCCTTTAACTCAAATAACTAAGACACATGTCTGACATCCATTTTGTCTCTTTCTCTATTACAAAATAAAATAACTAAGGTTGAGGCCTGTCACAGACTGTTATCGCCTCTTCCCTGACGTGTCCCTCATAACTAGTGGTAACGTCTCTCCTAACGGTCTGTGACAGGCCTGTAATGGTATAATTCATGCAGGGATATTAATTAGTAAACATTCAAATTCAATATTTGTCACGGTTGGGTATTGCAATAAAAAAGATTTCAAGGGAATTGACAATGGAAGCAGGAGAAGAAACTCTTCTCTCACGCTGAGCGGAGGAGCAGCTTTGATCAGGTGAATGTCTGGATTCACTGTAGCTGATGAGAGATTATCCTTTAGGATCAAATCTGCATTTCCCCCTCGTACAAGATATGGCATATATCTCTTCCTGACTTGAAGTGTTGTTCTATCATATGCTGCCCATCTGTGGGTCTTCACGAGACTGTGAATCTCCTGCAGACCTCAGAAGAGCAAGGAGGAGACCACCGGAAGCATGATTATTTAAAACACTGTTCTCTTATTTAGAGTTTACTATCAAAGGTGCATGAAATATTGAGAAGATGCTCCATACATTCATATTGTTGGGCAAGAGAGGATTTCTTAAAATAAAGTTGTGATGCCTTGATGCCTCATCTTCAGGGCAGGAGGGATATTATGACACGGAAATGGATGGTGTTTTATTCCAAGGACTGTAATATCAGTGTACCAGTGTTTCCCCTGCATGTTGTTCCAGCTATGGTGGTGGGAGGCCCAAAGGCATATCATGTATCCAAGGAAAAAAAATATAAAATAAAATAAAATTAATAAAAATATAATATAAATATATATAAATATTACATAATAAAAATAAAGTGTTAAGGTGTTATTAAATTATTAAATTACTGTTAGTAATGTTAGTTGGTCTCAGAATACATTTAGATCAAGTCGACTTTACTGCTGTGTGAAAAATAAATATAACGCCTGCCTCTTTGCTTAAAGAGACCATTTAGTGTAAAAATACAATTAATTATATATGTTGTAATAATATTTTTAGCAGGGTTGGTAATGATCTCAGGGTGAGCCGCCACGGTAGAATAAATATAGGGGAAATGCTGCAGTGTACACGCTTAAAATTTATTATTTATTATTATTATTATAATTATTATTATTACAGTCATTTAGCAGACGCTTTTATCCAAAGTGACTTACAATAAGTGCATTCAACATAGGTAGGCAAGAGAACTACTAGTCATCAGAAATCGAAATTGCATTTCCTTCCTAAACAAGCATCTAAGAGCATAACCAGTGCTAAGGTAAAAGTGCAATAAGTTAGATACCTATGTTTTATTTAAACAAATGAGACAAATAAGTAAATCAAATAAACAAGAGCTCAGACAAATAAGTGAAGACAAATAAAAAGAATGGAAATTTAAAAAGAATAGTCTAGTTTGGGACAACACACATTTCTGTTAGTTTTCAGTGTAAATACCTTGAACACAAGCAGATATCGACCTGTTGTTAAAAGTAACACAAATGCGGGTTGTCCCAAGCTAGACCCACAGATTGGAAAACAACGCGTCCTTTTTAACATATCACACTTGAGTAATATTACCAGAACTCTCTCCAGCTATCCAGCGTTATTTAATTTTTAAATACAATCACTTTGATAAATCATATCAGGGAGTAGTAGCGTGCCTGAGGAGAATGAAAGAACAAGCTTTTGAGTCACATATCACATCTAATGAGACTGGTGCGATACCATAACCATGTTGAGATGATTTATAGAAGAAAACTGTGTCTTGCTAACATCTGCGCTCAGTTTGATGGAAAAAAAAACTGAAAAAAAAATAAACGTCTGACAATTTAATGTGTCGTCAGACCTTTGAAAATTGACATTTGGTTTGGTGGGCAGAGGAAGTGATTCTCCCCTTGCCAGCGTTCCAAATGTCACGTCAGCATGGTTTTAAATTGCTGGTGTTAGTTGGATGCGTGATGGCGGCATGCTATCTTCCTCAATGAATGGGTTTAATGTGAGCTTTTCTGACACGAGGAGAATTTGTGGGGGACAAGAAGCACGCGCCTCCTCTGCAGCTGTGGTGCAAACGTTAAAAATGATTTCATGACATTGCAGTTGTCAGAGGTGTTTTTCATCCTCTGTGAATGGATTTGTCCGTGGAAAGGTATCTAAGGTGAAAGAGGATGGTCAACAGGAGAGAGATGTGAACACATTGTCTGCATGCTGTGGAGTCCATCATTTTGCCTGTAATGTTGACAATCTAGAAATTAAAGCTTATTCACCGTATTGGATAAAACTGGAGGCCACTAGATGACCTTGGCAGGTTAAAGCAGCTGACCCGTTGTGAACGGGTGCCATAAATGTCTCTTAGGTCTTGATTGAAATCTGTGGCAGGAATAACACAAGTGCTGAAGAGGTCTAGTAAAGGATTAGTATTGTAGATAAAGCTCTGCAGAGGGTAAGTACAAAAGAGGTAATAAATACTAGCCTTCACACAGTGATCAATTTCTACTAATTCATGTCAAGTGAAATTGCCATTTGTTGGTTAATGATTCAGTATGTGGTAGAAGCCGTTGCAGAAGTCGCCCTTCATGTACAACAAAATGAGTATATTGTAAAATAAAACTCTCAGCTAACTATTTAATAGACCGTTCCTTGGAGCTTTTGATGTCTAGAAAGAGGATGTTTTTTTTCAACCATTAAAGAGTGGAAGTGCTACAATGGCTACATCTGCAGCCTTCATTCGATATCAGATTGGATATGGAGGAATTCAGTGTCTTGCTCAAGGACATGTTCATCACGGTGGATCCTTGCTGTCATGGGGCCTCATGGATGAAGGTCTCATTCAGCACTATGCCACCCTGCCGCTCACTTCCTGAACTGGATGAAATGAAAGTGAATTGCTGCACAGTATGAGTCCCCAACCTATACAAGGTGGTGGAGATGATAAAAAAAAAAGAGGAGACGCTTGCCCTTACCTTTGTTGCAAAACTCTGTGTCCACAACTCTGACAAATATTAAATCCACAAGTCTGTATCTACCTGACAATAAAGGAGCCAATAAATGTTCAGTATGATAGACTGGAATAGTTCATAACGTCACCCACCAATCAGACAGGTCTGTTTGGCCTTATCGGTGCAGATGGAGAGAGGATGGACAGTCACAGAGGTTTACAAACCCCTGGCTTAGTTACTGTCCTCTGTGGCCTTATCGCTTCACCTGATTGGAACCGCCAAGTAGTGTTTATGAGCCGACCTGGGCCTTATCTGCCCTCCCAGCGTTGACATACTAGATCTGAATCAATAAACAGAGACAGTGCGGAGGTGAGGGGGGCCATCAGCTCCATTCGTTGGTGGGAGAGTACACAGAGAATTGACAGGCAAAACAATTGATCCCTTTGGCTGACGGGGGGGTCACGGCTGATGAGAAGAGCCAGGCACCCTTGACCGTGTGATTGGAACGGCTGTTTGCATGGTGCAGCCATGTGGGAGTGAGCTGGGGGGCTTAGATTGGAAAGGGAGTCGGTGATTGCCTCCGAGGATTTCATGTGTTATACATGAATTGCAATGCAACAATTAGATTGTTGTGGGCCACATGTTTATGCCTGAGTGTGTAATCGCATTGAGACAAGCAAGGTATTGTAACGGGGAGAAAATAGTCGGTGGGCAGGCATAACATTCTCTGAACAGAAATCAGAAATGAGCACAGAGGAAAAAACTTTTTCTAAAAGCAATTTTTGTTTCCATTTTTTTTTGTTGACAGTACTGCCAAAGTGAAAGCAACATCTGTTTCCACAGCCTGTTCCCACTTGATGTTAGAAAAAGAGGTCCAGATACATGCAATGCAGTCTGTCCGTCTGTCTACTTTAGTACATTATTAGCTTTACATATGATACAGTAAAGTGAGATGACCAAAATGAACGAGGCAATCTGACAGCAATCCTGGGGTTCAAAACATTAATAAATACTGTAGATATTTCCCAAGCCGCCCCAACGACTGATACATCCCATTTTTTGGTAGGAATTGACAGCCAAATTATGTCTGCATGAAAGCGATGAGTGTGACAGCTTTTGTTAGCGTTGATTGAATGATCTACTGTAGCACTTTCTAAAATAAGGTTATTCAAGTCTGCTTTTGTGTCTATCTCTTGTGTCTGTATGAGTCAGTTTTGTCTTTCTGAACACTGTTTTGTCCTCTACTCTCCAGTTTGGGTCGCTACACTGTTGAAAAGGATTTAATCATGTGCAACGTATGGATGTGTCTGGCCTGCTTTGTGCAGATTGAACTTTTAGCTCTACAAATATTTCTGGGAAGCAGAGCTGCTCTCCAGGCAGAAGAAATCTCATTGGTTGAGTTAAGCCTCAGTGGGTGGAGCCAAAGAAACTTTTTGCAGGTTAGCAAACTGGCAAACTTTAATGGCAAAGAAGGAAAATATGAATAAATAATATAAATGGCAATGACTTATTTTTTCATTCATGGCCATGGCATTCATGATGTTGGCAGGTCAGCAGGCTAGCTAAAAAGCTTACCTAGATAGCTGTAGGCTAGTACAGCTAGTTTGAACTTGGAAGGTCAGCTAGGCTACCTAGCTAACCTGGTTTATTATGGATGGATTGATTTTTTTCAGTTAGTAGCACGAGCACTAGGCTCCATAATACTAGCTAGCTCTTCCTTTAGCTCTTGCCTTTTTCAACGTTACTTAGCCAGTAAAACTGAGGTTCTTTGACTCCACCCACTGAGGTTTAAATCAACCAATGAGATTATTTCTGCCTCCAGTGCAGCTCTGCCACGTGTTACTTTTCAACCCAAAACAACAAACAACAACAAAGGATGTTATTAGCATATAATGTGTTGAAAAGGAGCTTAAATGTGTGTTGTCCCAAACCCCCCGATTCACAAATGTGTTGAAATTGCCACGTCATTTCAAGAGTGCAGTTAAGTTGCAACAGTAATGACTATCCTAAAGCAGTGTACGTTACTATGCATTTATGTAAGCTATGCATTTAAATGTGCACTAAACTTCCTTCCCAGTTTCACCCATGATATGATCCCCTAGATCATCAGCAGTGGACATTCGCTGTCGTTGGACAAAATTGACACAGCAGCAAAAAAAAAAAATCAGGACAGTTTTAACCACTTTCAAGGACCCAAGGGTCATAATCGTCGTAATTTATTGCGTCCTGTAGAGAGATTCTCTCTTCACTTGCCCCCCTATAGCGAAGTCAGAGGTCAGGCTCAGCCACCGAACAGCCCCCCTGCAGCTGGTAGGGAACACTTATGGTATTTTACGTGTTTATGTGTTGTTCTTTCCATGACTGTGCCAATTTGTTGCTCTATTGCCATTATTTTACCGACAATCTACAAGCGCCTGAAGCAGCCTTCTCACCGGGAGGCAGTTTGTTTTCGAATGATACAGCAGAAAACGGAAACAGCGGCGCTCCTGTCTTTTGCGGCATACGAAAGGTTACATTTAATCACCTCACATTTCTTTGGGTTTATGAAGCCTCCTCTTGTCACCCCGGCAGTGATTGCCTCTTTATCTTCACAGGTGGAGGGGTGAGAGGTTTGAGAATTGGGCTGTTAAAAGTTCATTCAATTGAAAGTGAACCCAGGTGAAACAAGCTGACAGGCTGGTATAGAGCCCTGATAGTAAACTGCTGATCTCCAGAATAATAGAAGGAACTCAATCAGCGCTCCAAGCCTAAACAAGGACACTTGACAGTTTCAGTAACACGCCAGGCTTCAAGCTGCAAGCCCTAGCTCATCAGGAGGGCCATTTTGAGTTGAGTATTTCCCAATTTACAGAACCAGGACCTAGGACCATGAAGCCATGCTTGCATGTTAGAGGGGTGGTTCTTCGTCTGACTGTCCAGAAGAAATATTGAAGAAACATTATTTTGAAATATTGCATTTTTGTACAGGAAGCAATAAATTACGACAATTATGACCCTTGGGTCCTTGAAAGTCGTTAAAACTGTCCTGATTTTTTTTTTTTTTTGCTGCTATGTCAATTTTGTCCAACGACAGCGAATGTCCACTGCTGATGATTTAGGGGATCATATCATGGGTGAAACTGGCCAGGAAGTTTAGTGCATTTAGGTTCATACTCTCCAATTACAAGCGAGCCATTTATTCACCATAATGGTCAAGGTGTAGTGTATAAACAAAAAGAAACAATATTTAATAAATGCTCACTAAGGTGATCAGCTGAGAGCAAAAATCAACCAATCCCGAGACGTGTTAAGTAGTAATTGCATAGTCATTGATGCGTAAGGTTTTGTGACTTATATGTAATTCATCTTTGTTACTAAAACTATTTATATGTGATTATTTCAGTAAGGGAATGGCTGAAATTCTACAGGCCTGGAAGTACTAAAAAACGTGTTGGTTTTCCAATATTTTTGAGTTTACAGACACCGCCTCCTTTTTTTCTGATTGAAGTGCAGAACTCATCATTTTCTAGATTTGATTCCTGCTGTTTCATAAACATGCATTTTATTGGATCATTTTGTTCTGTGCTGACAACATCAGTCAAAGAGATCATAGGATAAGGGTTATTGGCTTTTGCAGGTTTGCGATACCGCAAGAGCACAAAAAGCAGCTGACCTAGAGAGTTTTTGTAATTGCAAAGGTCTTTATATCCTGTAAAGTTTTGTGATGGCTGAAGAAGAGTCAAGTTTCTGATTATACATCAAATGCAGTTTTTCCTTTTTGTAATTTAGAAACTGAATAATGTTTTTTTGTGTTGTTTTTCTTTTTTTTGCTAACTTGACTTGCCGTTTTCCAGTGTCTTTTCCTATGGGAAGGTGCTGCTAGTATGTAATAATACTGTCTCCCTAATACATGATGTAGGAAATAACAACACATTTATTTTGTGCATTAATTGCAATAACTATTGCATTAATGTAAATACAATCAAATCATTAAATACGTACACAGTAAAGTAAGTACTTACACAGTAAAGTACATATAATATTCTTACTGTGTACTTAATACACACTGGAATAAAGCCATTGTAAAGTTAAGTGTGACCTTTGGTTTGGCAGCAGCAGGCTGACATTACAGGATAATGGAGATGGTTTCATTTCCTTCATCTTACAAGAATGTGTCAAAGCATTGCTCTTCATCTTATTGTTTAAGTGTCGCTATAACCAGTATAACCATTAACTATAGTCTGAGTCAAACATTGTGTTGTACTGGATAGTGCACAGTATACCACGTCATGTAAACTGGTCATGTAAACTATCTTCTCAAACAATTTATGACTATAGAAAATAGAAAAGTGAGTCCAAATGATTGGTATTTGCAGGCACAGGGAATTTAAGAATACTTCCAGTGAAATTAATGGACAACTAATAAACTACATGACTTATACTAGTTGTGACAAATTGCTCATCACAATTATCTCCCAATCACCCTCTGAAAATCATGTATTAGCATGCAGGTTGGTTTGTTCTTCTGATTACTGTGCACATAAGACAAGAGGCGACGGGAGTCTGAAGGTTACAGAGGGACTGGCTGAGAAAATGAAAGTGAATGAGGACCATTCTCCCTTCCTTGAAAAACTACTGCCCAGCTGTCCTTGAGGAAGTCATTGAAGCCCCCCAGCTGTTCCAGGGGGGATTTCTTTGTGTCCAGCAGTACAAGGCTGCAGTCATACTAGGCAGCTCCCAGGGGCCAGTGGGTGAAGCTCTCCATCCCAGGGCTGTAGAGCTTGAGTCCAGTCTCGAGATCACTTCTTCTCGCCCATCTAAAGGATTTCAAATATGCATCTTCCTCCACCTTCGGTTATTTTCTCCCCAGCGCTACAACATTTGAATGGATTACACCTATGTATAGTATGTAATGGTCCTCAAACTCCTACACATGAACTAGTTGGATGTTGAAGGGTATAGTTCAGACAGATCTACATCTCTGTTCATTCTTCAGAAAATCACATTATTTTTACCTTTGGAAAGGCATGTCCACTGTTTATTGCCTATTTTGGTCTTGATCTGCTCTTTTCTTTGGGCCTGGTCTTGACTTGAACTTGACTGGACCTGGTCTTGGAACTGACTTGGACTCTACAGTGGCCATGACTCCAGCATTTCTCCATCCCTCTGCAACCAATGTGTTCTCAGTGAATTTTAGTGGTTAAACAAGAGTCAGAGCGTTCATCTTGGTAAGAACCTGGTCCAATATCAGTGAAGAAGGGACTACACTGTAGTGCCTGGCTCAATTCACTACTCTCTAAAACCTATACTGCATGAATGCATGAATGAGCATCGTCTATATTTATTATACAGTACATATACTACATGCACTATATTGCCTTGATGGTTTTTCCCCGTCGGTCTTTTACCCCGTGTTTGTAACAATCAATATGGATTGTTGTAATTAATTGCATTTTCATGGAAAGCAGCAATCCTGTACAGCCCAATAGGTAGAGCATGGCACTGACATTTGATTCCCATTTGGGATTTCAATGCTAAAACAAATGCTTTGGATAAAAGGATCCATGAAAGTGTTAATTCCCTGAAACACACACATCATTGAACACATCCACTGACTGTGTCCTAGAGAGTACTTCACTGGGGGCCTTAAGGAGAGCTACTACCGGTAGAGATGCTTCTGTGTGCATGTCTCAGCAGAGCTCAGCAGGAACTTGATGTGAAAAAGACACACAAAAGTCTGTCTGTCTGGACAGCATTCAAAATCAGAAGCACTCCATTTCATTATTAATAATCCTGTCATTTTGCCATCATTTTTTTATCTAGAGAAGGGTTGCTGAGCATTCCTGCTCTTTCTCACTCACTGATATAGTTGCATACATTCACACCTGAGCACTGCCTAGTAACATCCAAATCTACTGTAGTAACTGAGCTGCTCCACTGGAACAGGAGGTTTTTGAGGGAAGGGAGAGTGTTACTCATTCACTTTTCCCTCCTAGATTATATATATTTTCTTGTGAGAACAATCATCTAAACCTCTGTGCTTACAAAACAGCCCAGTTTAGTAAGCACCAAGAGTCCTATGCAAGCATGGCCTTCATGATAACAGAGGATGCTTTTTTGAAAAGCGCCTGTGCTGTTTATTTCAGTTATTTTCATTGGTTTGCCTTCATTGGATGCGGTGTGTTTTGGGGTGCTGCCCTGGCCTGAGGTGGAGGAAACATAAAAAAAGAAGCGAAAATGGTTATTTTTAGTCATTTCAGAACATCCTTGTTTGTACAATCAAGCAAATACATATTACCATGAGAGAGAAAAGCTTAGCAGAGCCTGGAGGGACGTACACGGCCTCTTTACAGTTTCCCAGTGAGTAACATTAACTGAGCACACATCCTCCATCTCATCCAAAAAGAGCATTAGCTAACTTTCTGTGGTCCAGTTTTATTTCCAGCAGTGTTATTCCCTCTGTTACTTCAGGTTGGCTAATTAACACTAATTAAATTGCTCGCAAGTTGTCAATCTTTGTGTTGCATAGCAACCAGAATGACGTAACGCTCCCCTTCAACTCTTTCTCTCTCTGGTACTAGCGATGCTCACAGCTGCACTGTTTGTTTGAGCATAAGGGCAATGTGTCCTATGTGATCGGGGTCTCGGGAACACTGAGAGCCTGCACTGTGCTGTTCCACTGCAGATTGTTGCCGGGACTCCAGATGTGAAAGGATTAAAGGAGCTATAAATCAGTGTGGACTGAATCAGACAGGCGAATGCTGCTGTTTGCTGGTTCCCAGAGACCATTGGGCCTGGCTTGTTGTCATCTGCTATTCATAGCAGAAGGCGGAGACGGCATGCAGTGCGTCAAAAGAAATGTCATTTCCAGCTCCAGCAGCTCCATTCTGGCTCTAGGACTTGGGCTTGTTTGTGATTTAATAGGTATTTTGTGTTGCCGTGTGTTGAGGACTGACAGACCCTCTTCTGAGCTCAAACCCTGATTTGTTCTTCAGTGCACTGCAGAGGTGTCTCGCCATCCAGGGAGATTCATGTGAAGATAAATCACGGTGTTGTCGTGTTTAGATTTAGCTTATGTATGAGCTATAAGGGAGTGTAGCGAGGGTGAAAAGGCTATAAAAGCACCAGCAGGATGGACTGTTACTGCACCAAAGGAGCCACAGGAGCAACTCTCAGTGTCTCAGCCTCACTTAACTTTCTACTTTAAACTACTTTTCCTGCTATAAACCCTTGAATATCTATCACGCTGAAACTCTGAAGTCATTTCATATGCAGCGACATTCTCAAAATGATAAGCTTGAAAGCAACGTGTCAGACTTTGGCATGAGAAGCAGGAGATATGGCTGCGCTGACAGTGAGTCACTAAATCCATCATGTGTACGAGTTCTAAACCTTATGATCACCTTGAGATGTGAGCCGATGCTCGTGCGTGCATTTCTACATCACATTTGAGTTGTGTCAACAGTATATAGGCTGTCTTGTAATGTAAGTTGAATAAGTAAGCTTATTCTGCCGTGCCTCTCATTGTAAGTCACTCTGGATAAGAGCATCGGCTGAATATCTGAAACTGTATCTCTCACCACCTCTGCACTTTTGTCAGTTTTCTACCTGTCTGAACTCAAACTGTGGAATTTGTGCTCTGCCTGTGGTGAAGCTCTCATCCAGCATCAATAACACATCACTATACCTCTGCCAGTGGATCCATTGCTCACCTCAGGCCATTGAACACTACCTAGTCAAGCGTTCAAGCCAAAGCATCTTCCAAGAAGTCAGTGGACGGACACACTACTATAAATCTTTCACTTTGTTTTTTTTCTTCTGCTATATTTTCAGTTTGTATTTTAAAGGGATATCTTGACATTTTTGAATTGTAGGTCATCATATTTCATCTTCAGACACTTTTTCATCTGACAAGGTTCTACATTTGTCCTCTGACTTTTCTAAAATGGGTTATTAGCATTGATACCAGCTAGTTTCGTTGAGGGATCCAAACCATGACAACTGGTGTGCAAAGAATCTGCAGAAGAATAATAACTGAAGAATAACTGAACTGGTTTTCAACCAATATGGACTTTTGAAGACCGATAACAATATCTTTAAAGTTGCTGATAGCCAACATTTAGTGCCAACAGTCAACATTGTTATATTTGAAAAAGAAAATACAAGTATTCAGTTTTTTCCCCAAGACAGACGAAGCAGAGGAAAAATCTGGGATACATTAACACATTAACATAATAACAAAAAGCATAACTGAACAATTGTAATAATGTATAAAATGTGCAAAGAAAATAAAATTGCAGGTTTTACTTACTTAGTTTTATGGTTTTTATGTTTCATATCGGTGGTGAACAACAATATCCGATATTTATTAAAAGGCCTAGAGCTAAAGTAAACCAACTGAAGTAAATCAGACAGATGACTTTTCTTCTTTCATGCTACATACATGAGCTAATACCACGTGGAATCATCTCTACCCAGTTGATCAATCATCCCACTGAGTTTAAAATGCCTTGAACATAACCTTGTGTGTAATCCCACACAAAGCAGGAAATCTATATGATGGATAAATACATGATGTCATTTTCTGTCATTTTCTGTGTTAATCTGCATTTTTTTTTTCCCTTTTATCTTCTCTCCGCTGATTTTGGCGTAGGAAGGGTAAACATCTGTCTGCGGCGTGCACATCTGCAGGGCCCCACGTGGACACATTTGTAGAGCAGCGTACAGTAAAGCAGGGCAGAGCTGGCCCAGGTTTCCTCTGCAGTGACAGATGGTGTGGTG
>CABFOQ010049032.1:0-11042 GCA_900660455.1 Gephyroberyx darwinii | reverse complement strand
GACAAAGAATGGATGGATACCAAAAAGAAATCAAGGAAATATGTTGGCGTATGGAGGTGGAAAGGCGATACGGAAGGAAAGGATGCATTGGAGGTGGTGAGAGGTGGGAAGGTAAGGGGTCATGTGAGAAATAGGGGTGAGAAATGAGAGGAGACAGGAGACGAGCAGAGCGAGTGATTGAGAAAAGGATATTTAGAAGCGAGAAAATTACTTGAGACGAAATCTCGTATCTGGAGAGGCGCGCAGCGTGATGATGATTTTTGAAAACTCATCTTAATAATAAATGCCAATACCTCCCATGTATTATTCATATAATAATCGTTCCCCCGTTTTCTCGGCATGGCCGGCGAATGACCTGCAATTTTAGTCCTGTGACTGACAAGCCTGGCGGATCAGACGGGACCGTCCCGGGCTCCCTTTTTTTCTGTGAACAGCAGGTGACACCAGCTAGTCAACCGCATCACGCCGCAAATAACACAACTCACCTCGGCAGGCAGAAAGACAGCGTGCATTCATCTCCAGAGGGATCAACATCAGACATGGACTAGCATAAACAAGTTGTCAAAAAGGAAAACGGGAAGAGCAGCAACAAAAAATGCAAGCCTATGTAGAGCAGGCTACCGCGGGGCCCCCACAGGTAAACAAGGCCCTTTGTCGTTTAAGAGACGAGTGGACTATCCGGGCAGAGACATTTGGGAAGATTTGCTCTGCTAAATAATTGATTTTAAACTGACACCTGGGCACGAACTACAGCCGGGGGAAAAAACTCCTCGAACAGGAATACCACCGAATTTCAGCAGTGATATTGATCGCTTTTCCATGCAGTTCAGTTACAATAAATACTCTCTACCGTATCCTGCCAAGAAGTGTAAGGATTTATGAATGCTTTAGGTCAGTGTCTGTAAGCCTTACAAATGTAACCAGATCATTTACAGCCTCCTTTTTTTGCAGTCACACAGTCATCACTCCGACACATAAAAAATACCTGTGAAAATGTGTCTTTAACCTAATAAATTACTATGTTGGGTAACAGTGTTTCAGCAGGGGGCGCTGCACTGCAACTACTACAGCCCTTTAAAGCTCATATCATACTACAATTTTCTATGCAGTAGGATATTGATACATGAGGCTTCTGATTCTGATTCAACTGTCAACTGTAAATGGACAAACAAGCAAAGGAAAAAAGAAAAATGGCAAGGGAACACCTTTACACACAAAGCCAACAGAACAACATGGCAGCTTACAGCTCAGCGTCAGCATCGTGAACTCTAAACGCTTTATTTTGAAAGCAGAGCCAAAAACACAGTCGGGCCTTACACATGAAAGTGATTCGAGATGAGGGATCAGTTTGAGGAAAGGAAGTCATTTAGCCGCCTCCAGCCTTACTAAATATTATTTGAATAACAGAACGATGAGCTTCACAGCGTTCACGCCCCCCCCCCCTCAGTCACAATGACTTTATCCCCGCGGCAGCGTTTGTGTGAAGAATGACTGACTGAGTACGAAGTGGGGAAAATGTGGAGCGAGACAAAGAGATGTGACATGATTTATGACGAGAGACAGCAGAAGTGTAGACGCACGGGAATGAGCAACAGAAGTATAAACTAATTGTGTGTAATTTTAGATGCAGTGACCTCCAGCTGAACTGAGCTTGCGACTGACGGCAGGCTATTTCCAGTGCCAAGCGCTTTCACTGTCACATTATGGATTTCGCTTACATTCGGTAGCACCGAAATCAATCAATCAAGGCTGTGGTTTTCAGAGGGAAGGACTACCTCTTAGCCTGGCAGGGGGAAAAAAACACATTCATATATTTCCAAACTGAAAAACCCGACGATGCATCAAAGGTCAGCGCACAAGATTAGAGGCAGGCAGGCACAAAATATTAGATTTCGAAGCTTTGCGGAACAGATCATCTCCTGTCACAACTGTCTTAACGGGGGAAAACCACACGGAATCGGATGTTTCCCTGTCTACACCACAAAAGCAAAATATAGATTCATTTCATAGAGTTTGAAATCAAATTTGGCCTTCCTGTGTAAACCCAGACAAAGTCTACCTTCAGCATAACTTGATATAGATTGAACCAGACCTGGGCCTAATAGTATTTGTATTGTTTTTGTTTTTTTTTAGCTTACGCACATGCCAAATGGGTAGACTTTACCAGACAGGACAACGGTGCTAAAACCATTAGACAATCCTAAAAAATTATATGTCAAGTCAATTTAATCTACCATTCTGTGGCTGGCGTTATCCGGTGTGGCAAACCTCCCCATCCGATACTGTTGAGTGAAAACAGGCGCCGAGAATTATCTGCTGCAACTATTTGACTCCGGACCGAAAAAACGAAGAGGAAACACAGAGGTGTGAGACAACCACGGGACCCCCGTCCCAACTGGGAGGCAGGGGCAAGAGGATGTGAAATGTAGCGTGCCGCACTTACTGCAAACAGTGACCTGCTTCCAGGGAAAAGCCATCCGTTCACCATCGGTCCAGGTGCTGTGTGAAGAGGGGAGAAGACAGGGCACGCACCTGCGTCCCTGCTTATATCCTCCCCCTCTTGACTTCCCACACTGTCCTTTGGCCACGCACTTATCCCTCTCCCTTTGTTGCACTCTCTCTTTCTCTCTCTCCACACACACACAAAGCATCAGGGTAATCAGATGTGGTACTGAAAGAGTGTGCTGCTGACTATATCAATGAGATGGGGGGGAAATTCAGCCTCGTCTGTCTATGTTCGTTTTTGATTTGGAAGACCTCAGCCGGTCTCTCCCTCCATGCATTTGTTGTCTGAAAAAATATCTCTCTCCCAGCGCCTGCTCATCACCTCAAACACTGACCTCGCTATCACTACCCCTTTCACTCTTTCTGCGTTCAGTGCTTGTACACACAGGCACACACGCACCGCAATGGAAATACACATGCACATCGAAACACAAACACATCTACACAAGCAAGCGCTCGCACACACTTGTATTACTATCCTTATGAGGACCTCCATTGCTACATTCCTTCGCTAACCTTTAACCTTTACCCTTACCTTTACCCTTACCCTAACCTTTACCCTTACCCTAACCTTTACCCTTACCTTTACCCTTACCCTTACCCTAACCTTTACCCTTACCTTTACCCTTACCCTAACCTTTACCCTTACCTTTACCCTTACCTTTACCCTTACCTTTAGCCTTACCCTTACCTTTACCCTTACCTTTACCCTTACCCTTACCCTTACCTTTACCCTTACCCTTACCTTTACCTTTACCCTTACCTTTACCCTTACCCTTACCTGTACCCTTACCCTTACCTTTACCTTTACCCTTACCTTTACCCTTACCCTTACCTGTACCCTTACCCTTACCCTTACCTCACCCATACCCTTACCTTTACCATTACCCTTACCTTTACCTTTACCCTTACCCTCACCCTCACCTTACCACACCTAACGCCAACCCACTGGGACCCAGCTACAATCCCACTGGGATCCTACTCCATGTCACCGCAACCTAAATCTGGCCCTTTTGTGCCTACCACTCCGGTACCCCAATGAAATCTGACCTAGATACAATATCAACCTAGATTCTTACCTCAACCTAGATCCTTTGCAAGCTCTTCTCTCTACAGCAGCCCAATTTTGGGGCCAGGATTGAGAGAAAACCTTTTTTGTAGGGAGATTGCCACCTCTTTAGGCCAGCGCAAGTAAACCCAACCCGGAACCCTGAACCCCAACTCCAACTCCAACCCCAATCCTAACCCTTACCCTTACCTTTACCCTTACCTTTACTTTTATCGTAAATTCTAATCTTAATCCTAAAACTAAACCCTAAAATCGACCCTAGGGTAGGGCATTACAAGATTTACTTGTCGGTAGGGAAACCTTGAAGAAAGCAAACAGGTACAAGTGAGCAGAAGGGGGAATAGAGTGAGAGCAGGAAAGAGAGAGAGAGGTAGATAGAGAGCCAGAGGGAGGGATGGGGAATGATCTCTACAACTGAGGCCTGTGGAAAAATAGGTGGTGTCAAACACGCCTCTTCAGATCATAAGGATGGAGGTAAACTGAATAGAAGCCTTTTATAGACCTGAGGGTGAAAACACAGCGACAGCTGCGTCGGTGGAAATGTCCGAGTCGTGTCAACTTCAGGGCAGAGTCGGAGGAATCCGTCATGTGGGCGGTGGGCTGATTGCATCAAGTTACTCGTTTTAAAGGAAGGAACAAAGGTGTTACCTAACCTATCCCAGGAAAATGGAGGCAGTAAAATTGAAGGATTTACCGTTTCATTTCAGTCCACAGCAGTTGCCTTCAAGTAGGGATGTAGTGGAGGATAAACCCACCTAAGATAGACACATGAATCAGTATGACATACATTCATAGTATACATCGTAGTGAGTAGTATCACACTGATTTAAGATATGTCAAGATGGGGTCTTTTAAGGGAAAGAAGCACTTAATGATTTTCTTAAAAGTGGTGGATGTCACAGTTTGGCTTTTTTTTATTGCCCACAACATCACTGCCTCCAGCATGACACCAGCTATTCTACAGTCCACAAAAAGACTACACACAATATAGCATTAAACATGCCCAAAAGGTGTATACAGGTAAAGGTGTTGCTGGGACATGTCTCAATGTCCCAATACTTTTTACAAAATACAAAATAGCAGCATTTGGAGGATGTAATCATGTGTTTTTGAAATATTGAATATTGAGAATGATTTTTTTCCCTCAAAATGAACATCTTCTTTTGGAATAAAAACCTTTTCCACCTGCTTTTGTGGTGCTCAGTGGGTACGCGGTGGAGCACGCTGGCTCATATCAACTTATTACAATCTTCCGCTGTTGACACAGCAAGTCAAGTGGCTTACTGCTGACCCATCTGCCGGTGCTGAACACGTCTGACTCACACAAAAACATTAACACCCCCACCACCACACACACACACACACAAGAGAGAGAGAAAAAGACTAGAGAAAACACACTTCCCTACAAAAAGACAGATGAATGAGCAACATGCAGATAACTCATCGTAAACCACAAGCACATGCACCTACAATCTGATATGGATCAAGATGAATGAGCTGGCATGCATGTAGATGAATGGCACTCCGTAACACACACACATACATTTTTGTCAGCAGAAGATTGTGTATATGCATGTGTGAACCATGTGTGTATGGTTGGATGGAACAGCTGAAACACATGCAACTAAGCATATAGTGTGTAGAGTTGTGCATGGGGGAGAGAGAGAGAGAGAGAGAGAGAGAGAGAGAGAGAGAGAGAGAGAGAGAGAGAGAATTATCCAAGACAAACTAATCCAGCAAGCTAATGACACCCCTGACAGCTTGGGAGATGAGGTGATTGCATCGGGTAAATGAAAAAGCTTCTCAGACAACAAACGCGCTCAATCATTGTTTGTCAAAGATGATCTAAATTGACCTGTGTGGTTACAGGATGAGCTACACGCGGAGCGACGCCGCGAGAGAATCTCTGTATGCGCGTGCTGGAGGAATAGTAGCAATTAACGAGCATGTTTATACTGTCAATTAAGCGCCGGTCTCTCTCATTAGCGTGTCTCATCTAGATCTGTCAGCCCGGTTCACCCGGGGCGACCTTTTTTTTTTTTTTTTTTTTTTTTTTTTTTAAATGATCTCATCTGCTAATTCAACACCATAACACCAGTGTTGCCGCGTATCACCGTGCACATTCACCCTTCGTTAATGCAGTGACACTGATTGCCGCTCACAGCGAGCAGGCGGCCCGCAGACCGGAGCTGGGCTTAGTCTCTACTGCCCCCTGCTGCCGATGAACAGTAGTGCTTTTATAGGCGTAGCGCGTCACCAGGGAATTTATCTTTTTTTTTTTTTTTTTTTAACGACACTGTCATTTTGGTTATTCATTTGCTTTGTGGGCCTCCTTTCAGACATAATTTTTCATATTATGACAGATTATTTGTTCTTTGGAACCTTGCATCTGCTTCGTCTGAAAATGCTCCTTTCCCCCTCCCTTGATGGTTTTTCTTTTCTCGATCCTACCTGATCATTCCAGAGCCTGTGGCTTTGTCCCTTGACCTCCTTATGATCAGTTGCTTGCAATGTTGTAATGTCGCAATGCTCATTACTACTGCCCTCACTGAGTCGCTCTGAATGCTTAAATGTAATTGTGCCATAAAGAGAGAAATATTAAAACCTTGCAACAATCCAGCTCCTTTTGTAAAGTCAATTTTTATTTATTCGGATTCATAGAAGCATTTTTAGAAAATATACTCATTTTCAGTCTTGTAAAATCAGCTTAAAACTGTAAATGATCCATTGACTGACTTAACTCGATCCTCTTACAGAGGTGGGAATGGTTGAGTGCATGATACACATTTCTCTGTTTTCATTGTCAGCATACACAAAAAAAGCATACTTACAACACACTTATCAAATGAATTCTAATATTATCACAGATAAAAACATCATCGCAAACTGGTAGAGTTACCACAATGATTAGTGCAGTTAGTGGATTTCTAGTCAATATTGACATACTCCTTTAGAATAAATACAAACTCACAGCCGCAGAGTCACAGATTGTCAGTGAAAGACGGGGAGGGGGTAAGAAAGACGGGGTATTTTCAACACTAAATGAGAAATGCATAAAACAATAGTGAGCATACAGGAGAGTTGTTGTACTACTGTGTGTGTGTGTGGGTCCACCGAAGGGAATTATCTAGGTCAGAACATCCTTTATGCCTGAGAAAATCCATAGCAAGTGCAACCAATTAAAAAACATAAAGCATACATGCACGGTCAGCAACAAATGTCTACATGTATCGAAAGAACATCAACCCGCCCGGATCTCCGTCCGTCGAGTCCGCCCGCACAGTTTTAAAAGCTCGTCTCTCTCCAGTCCGCCGTTGTCCAGTCTTCTCCGCCCGGTGAACTTCTCCTCGCCCGCTGGTGATGTCATAACGCCTCTCTGTCACCGAGCTGGGGGCTTTCGTGACCTGAACGAGCAAACGCAGTTTTAATGCCGGTGCCCTTTTTTATTTTAGGTTTGTGTCCACCCTGGAAGTAAGGGCAAAAAAAAAGGCTTCACCCATGACCACAACCCAACAGGTAAACTTAGGAACCTCTAATGTGGGTCAATTCAAGGTGAACTGGAATATGACCAAAGACATATTCAGACTTGGCAGAGGGAACACAGGCAAGCCAGTTAGGTTTCACACGTTCTAATATAATGGGCTTTTATGCCACCATTTGTGACATGTGGACCCTTTTATCATTTTCACAGTGACGGTAATGGAGTCCCCCGAAGCAGACTTTTGATATACAGTTTCGTATTACGGAGATAATTGGCAGCAGTTTTGCCATGTCATCAATGCCCACTGAGCTCCAGAGCCTCAGGGTTTCCATCTTGAACGCCAAATGGCTCGGCGTCCAGGAGCAGTGATGAATCAGCTAAAACATGGCCGCCAATTATCTCGATAATGGAACATGGTATCAAAAAGGAATCAGCTCCAATTAAAGCAGAAGTGGTAAAAAGCCCTCATTCCCAAAAATGGTGAAATTCTCATCTGATAGCGCACTTATTGGAGCAACATCAAGACTGGCTGCCAGCTGCAGTGAAACTTATATGGAACTTGGCCAAATGATGCTCTCTCTTTCACTGGTCAGCCATGTGTAAGAGATCAGAACAAACATGCATTCACAGTTATGAACGGTATGAACACTCATGACATGGGTTTCATACCGTACAGATTGGCGTAGTCAGGGAGAAACAGATACATACACCTGGTCCCGGCAGGGAAGTCCAGAGATCTGTTTCTGTACTGGGGGAAGCAGGGCTTTTTCACAGGGAACTTGCGATCTGAGGACCTCTCCAGATCGCTGGGGCTGTCCCGCTCCATGCCTGAGGGGAAATGGCACGAGACACACACACACACACACACAGTGGTACCCAGGGGATCTCAGAAGGGGGGCGATGATATGGTGAGCTCTACAGACTTGGGGAGCACGTAAAAACCATCAAGAGACTGACTGACAGACGCACTGTGTTTTTATGTGATAGTGTATAACAAAGACATGGTGTCATTGTTATGGATTATAAACAAAAACAGCAAGAGGGGGGAAATCACAGACTGAGATATGCATCAGACTCAGACATCTCTGTGGATGGCTGAATGCTATATCAAATGCATGTCATACACATAGACTCCAAGGCATTCAGTGAAGCCAGTGTGAGGCCGACACAGTAACTAGTGTCACACATACCTATGTCAAATGAGCTGGCTTTCCTGTTGCGATGCGATGTTGCTGGAATACCATTAGTTCCTCCTTCGTCATCTGATTGATGAAACAATACAATCATCATCATCATCTGCACCCTATTCTCTTCATTATATATGTCCCTACTGACATCATCAACACCGGTTTCCTATTTGTCGTCATTGTAATCTATCGCAGCGATCAACAATATGATTATCATCACTGTCATCATCATCTTTATCATCATCATCACACTTTTCCATTATCATTTAAGTAATAATCTGCTTTGCTATGCCAGTTGATATACCACAATAGTGATTCAAACTACAGCCAGTTCATGAAAGCTTGTTCTAAACAGCCGGTGTCTTTCCCAGGAAAAATCTCTCTGGTGCACAGGAAGTGATGCATTTTACATTTCCTGCAATAGCAGCGGTGGCTTGGTTGGAATAAACAGAAGAAGAACTGGGTAGTTAGCATGAGCAGCGATAGCCACCGTGGCTGAACAGACAAAGAAAAGAGAAACTCAAACTCCATCAACAGAAAATCTAAGGAGAAAGACGTCACAGCACTGGACACACTGTTTGATTGGTGCTGTTTGATTGACAGGTGATCGCTGGGAAAAGCAGTGAAGAAACACCACAGCGATGAGCTCTTAGCATCAAAGATACCGCCATAATAAAAAAACAAACAAACATGAAGCTTGCAGATTACAACTTTAACCTTTACCAATTATCACAATTTCTCACAAGCAATACCTTGATCTGCTGGTGGCACAGAGGGCGGGCTTTGCCTCTCACTGGTCCCCTCCGCTTGAATGACAGGAGCAGCAGAACATTCAAAAGCAGGCTTGGCCAAGGCGGGCGGAGCAGGGGGCAGGCTCTTCTTGTCATTGGTTGGCTCTTCGGGTGGAGTGACAGGTGAGGATTCGAGTGAGCTCTTGGCTTGGCTCTCCGGGGAAGTCTTGTCTCTGGAGAGCTCCAGACTGGGCTGAGGGAGGGACATAACATTTGGTCATTAGGTTATTTGATGTTTTATAGTTTTGTGTATAGAAACTGGTTTCTTGCTCTTATTACTACACAGACACACCTTATTGGGAATAGGAGGACGCTGTCCCTCTGGCCCTCTTGCTCTCTGCTTTCTCTCACTTTGGTCCTCTTCCCTTTCGCCTTCCAGCCTTCCTGCATCTTCTGTGGAGTCAAACACACAGTCCTTAAAATGTTCCACTGTAAGCTATATTTGAAGAAGCAAAAGCTCTTGAATAGCTTTTCCTGGCTGTAATGGTTCCATCCACCCAAGCACCACTGCTAAATGTAAGCCTTGGTTAGACGACAGGGAGTTTTTCGTACATAAGGGACCCAATATTCAATCATGGTGGAGGGCCTCCACTTCAAATACCTAGCATCACGGGTCAAGGTGCTGTCACACTGCCTGTGCACTCAGATTTGACTTCCAGAAGGATAAATGGGCATCTCAAGAATCACAAGAAAAAAGTAAAACAAAGTAAACTATTATTAAAAAGTCTTCTTTACAGTCTGAATGCTGCAGCAAGGTTTTGAACCAGGGGATGTAATTGCCCCATCCTTTTCTTCAGCCTACCTATACTGGCTCCCTGTATATTTTAAATTTAATTTCAAGACTTTTAAAACAATGTTATGGCAAGGCTGGGTCTGGCCTCTGGCTATTGTACTGATCTTTTAATTCCCTATGACCCGGAGTGCATGGTGCTATGGTGGGTGAGGCGCTTGTGCTCGTTGCAGTCTAGACTGACAGCTAAAGATAATGGCCCTTTCAGTGTAAAGGCCCCTTCAGGTTGGAACAACATACCGGCTGGCCAAATCATTATCTACTTTTAAACCTCTTAGAAAACTTACTTTGACAGACTTGCCTTTAACTTTTTTTTTTTTTTTTATCTTTGCAATATTTTTTTAATGGCTTTATTACTTTTTTGTATTTCTTTTATATGGCTCCTTCTCTGCATTAATGGGATTGGATTTTTTTTTTTTTTTTACCTGCCGTCATTTCACTGAATATAAAGCACTTTGTAATGTTACAAATCAAGTTTAACATTATTGTTGTGGCCCAACAGATATACTAGTGCAACATTATCAGCTGACATTGGCTTTTTAAACATATCTCTAGTGCACCAATAAATTTTGACATTTTGACACATGAAACAGTTTATGCTTAATTTCATACTCACACTTATTGCTAGTATTAATGTTTATCAGTTAAGGGCCCAAACAGTTATTATCATTTCAAGGTGCTACTTGCAGCGTTTTAACATCCAAGAATCATTACCACAGACATTATTATAATTACTTTCCACAAATGAGACCATTGCTGAGAAGATTAGCAGCCTTTTCCGAAAGCTTTCAGAGTTTCTCATAATGTCAGATGGTGGAACGAGGTAAAGAAAATCACTTCCAACGTGTTTATCCTCTTCAGTAAAGTGAAAGGGAAAACAAACTCCAGGGGCGAGGCGGGGGGGACAAATAGCAGCATCCTATTAGCAAGAAGGAAGCAGTGGGGCTTATGGGAAATACTGTCTTAATACTGAGAAACACCAGCACTAACAATACCACCGGTGTGAGATCGCCTCCACCGTGGTCTCATTAGTTTACAGTAATTATACCAAGGTATCACAATTAATTTGACAATGATATATTGATGCTGAAAAATGCAACGTGCAGCATTTCTAATACAAATCGAGTTGCTTAACTTGCAGTACCTGAACTCTCCTGCAGGTGTCTCTGCCTCATGGCAGCCAGACTGGGCTTGCAGCTCTGTGGGGGTGGTTCTGGCC
>CABFOQ010049029.1:0-65150 GCA_900660455.1 Gephyroberyx darwinii | reverse complement strand
CTCCATGGCAAGAAGGAAAGAAAGAACGATTTGCACGAGGGGGAAAAGAGAAAAAAAAAATTAAAGACTGAACAATGATTTTTGTTTTTTTTTAAATCATTTTATATATATGTTGGTTCCCGAAAATACAGATATTTATGGTAAATGGTTCTCCACGTAACCTATTTAAAATGCACTGTGCGTGAAATCTGTATGTTATTTTCTAGTGTTAAGTTATTAGGCAGTCGAGTCAGGCTCTCGGACTGCATCATCTCCCCTCTTCCCTCTCTTTCTCTCTCTTTCCTCTTCCCTATTCTCTTGTGCTGTTTCCCCCACCCCACTCCTCTCTCTGCTGATTTCTGATACCTGGAGGTGAGGCTCTATCAGTGTTGTTTTTTGAAGTCTGTGTAATATGGACCCTCTCCCCTCAGTGTAACTCCAGTATAGCAATCTCCTGTATATATATGTATATCCACTATGGGGAGACCCAGCAGCCTTATAAAAGGGAAATAAAGAACTGTCCAAACCTCATACTGTACACACTGCTCGAGCTGCTCTCTTTCAGTGTGACTGGTCTGGTGTGTGTGTGTGTGTTAGTGAGAGAGACAGAAAAGCTGAAAGAGCTGTGTAGAATTTGATTCTGTATAAAAATATTTATTTCATGCTCATAAAATGTTAAATAAAATAAAAACATATACATATATATATATAAAAAGATCACATTGACGCACACCTCAGTTTTGTCAGACTGGGCATGCCATTCAGTGAGTTGAGCACTGAGCACATACTTCTGCAGACCTTCAGAATAACTCCACACTGAGCATGCAGAGTTGCCTCTCAGCACAGCTCGCTGTGTGTTGGCCCGCAATTCCCTCACATAAGCATGCACATTATGATGGTCCTAATGTGCATCGGGAGTCTTTAGTCACAAGCTGCCGACTATCACAGCCAGCGCGAGTATGAGGGGGAGGGATTTGGCTGTGACGCAGGGGCAGGAGTTACAGTACTGCCAGTCACAGCAGGCGTAGCTCATGGTGTAGACGGTCCCTTTGAGGCGGAGGCTGTGCGTCTGGCCACAGTCCCTCTCCGCCATGCAGCCCCGGAGCGACAGAGCGCTGTGGTTGCCATAGCGACCATCTGCCTTGAAACACAGCTCATCGGGGGGGCACTCTGTGAGGATGAGGTGGAATGTCCTCTCCTTCTCCTTCTCCATGATGGGGCTGTAGTAGCAGAGCAGGTTGTCACAGTGCAGCGAGGGGAGGAGGAAGTAGAGCCACAGGGCAGCGACATACAGGAGATTATACATGTCAGGCCTAGTGGGGAGAGGCATCTGGCATTTAATTGGCATCACTGATTTGATTGAGAGCATAATTCATATTTTGGTATTATATTTTGTTTTAGTTACAAACAACACACTTCTCTTTCAACCCAGAGACACTTCATTATCGAAGGCAAAGGAATCCAGTTAGATGAAGCCATGATCAGAGATTTGTGAGTCTTACTTCTAATGCACAGGTGTTTGTTTCTTTTGATTGCCAGTTTCAAATTGCTTGTTGCAGTGGGATTACAAAAATTGGTTTAAGCGTGCTATATTATAAAACAGTATTCAGACAAGACTCACCTGCACATTCTGAAGATTTTCAACCCCAATCACATGGACAACACTTTCAAAAGCTCATAAACTCTAACCTCACTGCTGTTAGCTCATCCTGCACAGGCCACACCTTCCCTACACACCTGCTAGTAAAATCTGCACAGACCAACCAGACCAATTGGGAAATTCAACATGATGCATTTATTTTACTACATTCATCAGTTACCATACAAGGAATGTCAGCAATTATATACTGTGCTAAATATACCAGGAGAGTGGCTGACAAGTCCACCTTTTCCTCTCTGGAGCAAAATGCAATCACAAAAGTCATTAACCATTATATATTTATTTTTCTTATCAACTTAACATAACATAAGTTTAACCATCACACCATATACATTTGACCAAATGTTTGTGTCATCTTTAGGAGGGTCAGGTAAGTGCCTATGGCTAACAGGCCTCTCCCGGATCCTCCCAAACTACAACTCTCCTATGATGCAGTAGCAGGTAGTGTGGAGGTCCTTGACAATGTGTAATTCACACATGAATCCCAGGGCTCCTCAGCGACGACATTAGTGAAGTTTCCAAAATTGGTGTAATCCGATTTGGCCTTGGTCATTCCCAGCAGCTTCTTCAGGTAGGTGTCTGGCTTGGGCGTGTGGTTACACCGGTCCTTGCAGCAGCAGGTGTGGCTGACGTTGAACCTGACTCCCTGGTAAGAGACGATCTCATGGGAACCACAGAGTTCAGCGGCCACGCAGCCCTGGGCAGACAGGACATGTAAGGAGCCATAGCGGCCCCTGGAGCTGGAGCAGTGCTCATCAGGCAGACACTGGCTAGTGATGTTGGGGCAAGGCTTGCCTTTGTGCTGCAGGGGACAGTAGTTACACAGCAAGCTGTCCAGAGTTAGGCCTGGGAGGACCAGAGCTGTGGCCACCAGGATGGAGGTCAGGAACCAGCTTGGACCCAATGGATGGATGCTCAGACTAAATACATGGGAATTTTAAATCAGAGTATGGAAAAACCCTCTCACATCAGTCACATTCATCAGGAGGAATACATTTCTCTGGCTTTCGATATTCACGTTTGTGGAGGCGTGTTGTTCACCTTGGTTTCCTGTGTGATCCCATTGTCCCGTCTGTTAAAGCCCAGTGAATGTTTGGAGCTGTTTCAACCTGGGGAACCTCCAGGAAACCAGCAAAACCACTGATTACCAAGCAGAAACAGGTGTGTCTATGAAGCTGTTTCACCTTACTTTTAGTGGAGTTGAGATAGAATATGCTGACAGATTTTGAAATGGGATTTTAGGAGTTTATTGTCCAAAAAAAACCAAATCAAGTCTTGCCTTATCCTGCAGAACATTTTGTATAGGAAAAAAAACTCAACTGAGACAAAGGACAGAATTGCAGCGCCATCTCCTGTCTGCTGCACTGCATGGACAGGAGAACACAGATCTCATGATGTTGGCAGATGAAGATGACACTAAAATATTTTACACATACGGTTAACTAGTAAATATAACATTAAGTGTCTCCCAGTTGTTGGTAATCCTCATAAAGAGGTCGGTCTATAGCGTCATTGCTGTACAAAATACACTAGCAGAGATCTTCCCCATCATTGCAGTGATGACTGTATCCTGGTGTACTGATGTGAAGTATAAGTCCTCAAGTGAAAAATTTAATCTTTCTTCCTTCATTTTCTGTTCATGTTCCATAGTCAGAGGTAAAGGTGAGTTTTCCATCCTTGTACAAAGGCTCCTGTGAGGAAGAATAAAAAAGAAAAGAAGAGAAAATTGACATATTACATGTAGCACAGCATTATATCATAACCTATAAATACATTTATATCATTTTTATGTCAAATTTAGGATAGTATTGGGTTTTGGTTACAGTCAGCTCCTCCTCTTCCTCCCTGCCAGCATCCCCCCAGTCGTCCTCCCCATTGGGGTCATAGGTGTAAAGAGGAATCAGCCTGTGGCGCAACTCATCTAGTCTAAAGCACAAGATACAGAAGAAACCAGACTGCAACACAATATAGAAGAAACTGAACTGAAATGAAAGTGTGCTTAAAATACAGCCATGCCAATGTTGTACACATAAAACATAAAACCTATCCTGGGAATAAACCTACCTTATTTTCCTCCTCATATAAGCAACCTGGTGTGAAATAAACACACACACAGTGCAGATCACTATATATATATATATTATGATATATATATTTAAAATGAAATATGAACATTGATAAATGGATAAATCAGAGGAGCTCTTACCATTGCTACTGCACACCCAATCAGTGTGAATAATACAAAGGGGATGAGGACATAGTAAGCAGGAAGTCCAGCTCTGGGGTTTAGGGGTGAAATATGGGCAGTAGTAGTGTTGAAATGCATCGCTGTCCGCTCCATCCCCTTCCCCTTACTTCCCTCTACTGCACCACTCAGTTGACACCTTTGCGACACATTCAGTGGAGTGCTGCTGTCTTCATTTCCACCTCAAGGGCACAGTAGACATTCTCAACCTCAGGAAGAGACAGGATTATTATTATAGAGAGCACAACAGAGCACACGGTTTACCACTTAAAGTATGAGAACCAAGCTCAAGATCTGACTGGGATGGAGTAGATACTACAGAGAATGCCTGATACCGAACGTTCATAGCCAGCTGTCGTTAAGAGAGTCCCAAATGAAGAACCTTACCTGAACGTGAATCAGATGTAGACTGGAGCTGGCATGCAAAAATAGGTGAATGCAGCTGAGTAACACATGAGAAACCCAATGCCAACATAGCTCAACCTGCTCAATGACATTCCTGAGCAAGGAGGGGAAGTAGTGTTGTAGTCCCATTTTAATCAAAAGAATACTGCAATCCTAGAAGTGAGTATTTAGTGCATGATGGCTCATTGTGGTAACTGCCTTCATAAAGGCCAAAATCTAAGAAGGTTTAACTTGTGATGTATCATGATCTTATCTTTTTTTTAAAAAGTTAGAACTAACTCATCTCTACAACCTGAGCACACACATGCATTGTTCTCTCTTCTCCAGCAGGGGGAATGTTGTTGTGGTTACATAGAGCTGAATGGAGGGAGGGGAAAGGCGAAGGGGGAGGAAAAAAGAAGGATGGGAACTTGTCCAAAGCCAGCATGATACCAGTCTAACCCGCTGAGCATGGCTACAGGAATTCACTCAGCCTGTCGGTACGGGACGGGACGTCACTTCACTGAGCTTTGATGGTAAGTTAGTAATAAGATTAATGTTCATTTTAAGAACTCTTATTCTAAACATGTTATGGTGTAAATGTGTACAGTACATAGGTGTGAGAGAGAGCCTAAGTAATGGGTGACATGTTTTGATTAAAACTTCTCCAATATGTTCATATGGATCAGAGTTTTGACTGAGCAGAAATGTCATTTCAGTTTGTTTAGTGAAAGCACATTGAAGTGTAAAAGGCTTAATGTCAGGGTTTTTAGTGGTGGTTTGGACATATCTTTGCTTCACTTCACACCAGGGAGCCATAGTATTGCTACAGTCCTAGTGGTGCATGCTGGTAAATATTCTGTTACCTTTTGAAAGTCTGTTAATCATTAGACCAACGTAAATCCTCTGGTTCAGTTCTACCCAAGTCATAAAACTGCACACATGTCCTGACTGCAGGGCAACCTCACCCCCGAACATAATGAATCATTCTGTAATCACCGTATAGTGGACAACACCATGCCATAAAGTGAGAACCTGCTGTGACTGTGATCCTGGAGGACGTACACTCCTTTCATTTCTAACATGTAATGGATCCTCCTGAAAGACGATATGAGTCAAGCCGGAGACAAGACACGGACTTCCCCATGCCTCTGACACAGCAAATCCAGGGAGGTTACGTTGGAGTCTTTTCCGAACATGAGGAACCACATTTCTATGAGTACATCACGACTATGGCCATATCCCCACCTGACCCCCAACACCAGGCTCCCATCCCTAAACCCAGAACCAAGTTTCCCAGTGCTGATTTGTCAGGTAGGACAGACCTTGTGCCTCCTCCTGTACC
Organism: Gephyroberyx darwinii; assembly: GCA_900660455.1. Lineage (NCBI taxonomy): Eukaryota > Metazoa > Chordata > Actinopteri > Trachichthyiformes > Trachichthyidae > Gephyroberyx > Gephyroberyx darwinii. The sequence continues at coordinate 59,537 of CABFOQ010049029.1, read as the reverse complement.
CCCCAGACGACCGACCTTCCGAAACATTCAAAGAGGATTCTCCTGTGACCTAACTCTGCCTGCTATCAAACTGAGCCGCACCAATACAGAAATAGATCATCATGTGAGTATCTCTAGTAGATCTTCCCTCAGCAGAGACAAAAGGGCCTTTGTGATTAGACAAAATTATCAATTATCAAAAGCTGCACAATCAGAGTGAAGGCCCAAGTCTTTTTTTTTTGTCTCCTCCCAGCAGGACAAATGGAGCATCACATTGGTAGACACTCCACAGGGCAGCACCAAAAACCTTGCCTCTTTTTGCACAGCAGTTTCCAAGTAAGATAGTGCACCAAAGTTATTTTCTGCTTGTGGTTTTGTTCTTACTCAACTGAACAGAATTATTTTGTCACGTAAATGAGATAAATTACACATATACCAAAAATTAAATATCCGCCATTTGAAACGACACTTACACTCACAAAATGAGTCAAATAAAAATAAATAAGCACATAAATATGGTAGTTATTTGGTAATCAGAATGATATTGTTTGCTAGTTTGCTATATTGTTATTGTTATATTGTTTGTTAGATATTTAAAGATGGTCTTCACTTGTAATCAACTTATATTAAATAAAGATGTGCTTATGTTTTTGTTGCTAGGGAACTGAAATGAATGATGAGATTATTTGAACATTAAATCTGGAGCCTATTTGCGGCCTGTATTCAGTAATATATCATCACCATGCTTTCACTTTCACACTGAAAAAACAGTTCTTCTTCACCCCCCCTCTGTGGCAGACTGATGTCCCGATACCGGCACACAGACAGTGTTCATAACTCAGGTGTGGTGTGGGGCCGAGTGTTACCCGTCCATCCCGCCCTGCTGCAGAGGGCCGATGTGACTGTCAGCGTAGCTACCGAGTGGGACAGTAACCAGCTACCCATCCCCACCTCATGTAAGATACTTATTTACCAATCTCCCACCCTCATACACACACACACACACACACACACACACACCAAGTGTAATCTGTAACCACACAGAGCAGAATGAAAAAGGTTTTGGCCTCATCAAGAACTGTGCAGGAAGATTTATCATCAAGTTTTCACACTTTTGATTCAGTAGGCTTATCTTTCATGTATTGTTATGATCCCTCATCCTTCATATGGCAGTCTATAGTAGTAGCAGTAATAATAATAATAGTGTAGTAGAAAATACAGTTAGAAAGCACTTTACTGTACAGTGTATGTTGTTAGTAATATCAACCAGCTTGGTGTTTGGGTTTATTTTCAACTCATCCTATAAATATTGCAGTGTTGCCAAGTTACTGTTGACCTTAACCCTAACTGCTTGAACACTGACCTCTAACCTTTTATCCAGTGAACAGGACAGTAAAGAGCCTGATCGATGAAATCACCCATCTGCTGGACCTCTTCATCAGCGCTAGTGAATATTATGTTCTAAAACTGTGTGACTCTGAGGAATATCTCCGAAAGTAAGGCTGTCATTCTGATTTCAACACTCAAGCAAACCCAACCACTCCAGCCTCACTCTCTAGCTTAGCATCAACATACATGTTTCCTAAGCATTACTTGAATTCATACCAGAAGTGAAGTTTTATCTACTACTCTATTATCCACATGATGTTCTATTTAAACATGATGTGGTGTTGTCAGTGTGTTTGCACTTTCTGTGTCTTATTTGGTGCCTTATGCAATTTTCCATTGCTTTCCTTTTCTCCTTAGTGAAGAACTCCTGGGCATGCATGAGAGCATTCAGATATACCACAAGTTTAACCTAGAGGTCCCCGTCCGACTGCTCCGAGTGAACAATCTCAAGCACCAATTGTCCAGGGATGTAAGTCATTTCAAACTGCTTCTCTTTTCCCACCTTAAGGGTCTATAGATCATTTACCAAGAAGGGGGTGGCCCGCTGTCTTCAAATTCTGGTTTCACAATGGTCCACCGAAGTCTTGTACCTGGCCAGTTGCCAGCCGGCTATCAGAGCTATTGTAGCTGTAAAAACCTCCACCCTGATTCCTTGACTTTGTTCTGTTTACCATCACGTCATGACATTTAGCAGCAACGAGGAAATGGAATAGAGGTGAACTTGATTGTCTTTACACGTGTCCCTAGAGTCAGACTCATAAAGCATTTTATTTTGTTGTTTTATTGAATGTTTCTACATGAAATCTGAATGTCTGAGTGTTATTATCTAAAAACAATACACCCAATCTGTTGTTACTGTGTACTGTGTACTGTCTTTAAACCTGGTTTCTTCTCTAAGGAGGAGGATGACAAGGCCCAATGCCACCTCTACCAACTCCTGGGCTCTGCCTGTGTCTTCAGCACCTGCAGGTAAGATTAAATTGCTTTAAATGCTGGTAATGTTACTAAATGATTAAAATGCTTCCACTAACAAAGACCACTGGCCACTGGCTAACATGACAACAGGTGTCTGTTAGAAAACATGAGGAAGGTATATCTACTTATCGGTTCCCTACCTGTTTGTCTGTCCCTCCTCCTGTATCAGGTTGAGCCTGCAGGACGTGCTGAATAGCTACAACAGAGAGGTGAAAGAGCTGATTAGTACTAAGGTCAGTTCACAGTCAAGGCAACTCTTATTCTCTTGTGATCTCTCGCTGACTGTCAGTGGGACATTTATATCTTCCCCTTACGCCGATGTGAAGTAGTTTTTGAAAGATCAGAAGAAGGTATACTAAACTGACTTTCTTATCGCCCTCTCCTCACCTGGATCCAATCTCTCCATGTCGACAGTGTGGGATGAATGTGAATGTGCTAGTGGACAATGTTCACACCATCAGTAGCCTTCTGTGTGGGCTCTCGTCTCAAGAGTTGGAGGAGGCCATTGGCCAGCTCAGCAGGGTCAAACCCATACTCCTGGTATGACCTCACACACACAGTCATGATGCCTGCCTGGGTACACACCATGCAACTCAATCCAAACCTCTTTTGGTCCTTACATCCTTTTGAATCCTGTGTTTATATATAACACTATGTTATTTCTGTACTACCGTACCTCTGCAGGGTATTTGTGGTACTTCACCTTCATTGCACCACAAAAATCCCTCCTCATTCCACTGTGCAACAATACAAAGCTGTTTTTCTTGATCTTGTCTTTCAGAATCACGATGAGGTGTCTGAGTGTGATGCTGGTAAGTGGTTGCAGCTCAGAGCTCAGCAGTAGGCAAACTTGTTCTAAAAGTATAACCAGTCAGAGCATTTATTGGCCCTAATTCAACATTTGCTTACTAACATTGCTCCAGTTAAATAAAACTCACCATATTTTCTTTCCTGTTCATGCGCTATGACTGCATTGTTGCATCAACCCAAATTATTTTCATTTCATATGCTAAGGATTGAATTTCATGTGCAAGGAATGATCTGTTGATTTACAGACCAAAGTTTATTGATTCTGAACTATTAAAAAAATATATTTTAAATTTAAAACTATTTAAAAAAAAAAAAAAAAAAATTCCTGCAGTGCTAATGCATGATAGGTGCAGGATAGATAAAGGATGAGGAACTGATGATATTTAATCTCTGTGTCTTAGCCATAGTCGCGCTCCACCAGGCGCTGGTCAAAGTGCTGCAGGTCTTCTTTGACAACTTCCAGTCAGACTTCAGATGTCAGGAGATCTGCCACAACCCTCAGACCCGCGACGTTGAGGACAACAATGAAATATTGCAGTTCAACATTGCTGCTCTCTACAAACTACAGCCCTTCTGGATCATCAGGTATGCAGCCATATACAAACACACACACACATACATACACAAAAACTGAACAAAGGCTGGAAAGAGCACTGGGGTATTTTTGCTCTCACACTCTTTCTGTTTCTCTCTCTCTCTCTTTCTTTATTTTTAGTTTTGATTTCTTCTCCATTTCCTGTGTGTTGACGTACGGAGGGAGGAAGATCTGCGAGGTCGGAGTCTCTGAGAATATCAGCACTGCCTTGTCGCTTGGCAACAAGATCCAGTGTAACCGAATGTAAGGGCACGGTCACATACGTTCACCTAGATGTCATTTTGAATCACACTCAAGTCCCCCCCTGTCAACTCTCCTTTCCCACAGGACTTTTCAAGTACGTTGGCTTTAATAAGAACAGTTTGTATGGTAAAAGCTGATTCGAAGGAAGTCAGCTCTGCTTACTCTGCTTACTACTTTGAGTGGTCAGTTAATCCATCCTCTGTGTGAGTTTGTGTGTCCTTATATGTGTGCCTGAATGTGTTCAATATGTGAGAGAGAGATGAAGAGCAAGAGAGAGAGAGAAAGATTGTTTCTGTATGTGTGTGTTTGTGCGTTCTCTCATGTATTTGCTTGTGTTTTGTGTTTTCAGGATGGTGTTTCCTGTGCCAGTGAATCAGCTGCCCTATGAGTGCATGTTAACATTTCGCCTCCTGGGCTCCAAGCAGGGGAAGAGCCCTGAACTGTTACGTTGGGCTGTACTACCTCTTTACAGCAACAGGTAGGCCCTCCATCAGACAAGCACACCCCTATACCGTTTCTTATAATCCCGCAAATGTTTGGGATGGTATTATTGATTTGTGGCTTGACTTTTGATGAACAGGTAAAGAGAACAGTGCCCTCTTGCTTCCTACAATGGAGAAATATATCAAAATTCAAGTTGTTTTTATCCTTCACAGATCTAGAGAAGGGCATTCACACTTTTACCTCAAGTCCCTCTATTTCTGCATCAAAAGTCACTCTGATGTCTCCAGGCCATACAGCCCCAATATTATCATCGTTCCACTGGTTACCGGTTATATATAGAAGGGATTTTAAGATTTTACTGATCATGTTTAAAGCTTTACTAGGTCTGGCTCCTAGCTACATTTCAGACCTCTTAAATCCCTATGAGCTGGAGCACAGCTTGAGTTCCTCAGGCAGGGCCCTCCTAACTGTCCCACAGTCAAACCTCCAGACTAAAGGTGATTATACTTCTGCCTGTCTGAGGAACCGCCATGTCAATATCATCTGAGTCATTTCTTAAAACACACTTTTATGTAATTGTTACTGATTTTTGTGTTGTTTCTTATGCCTTCTTTTAAACACTTTCTAAACACCTTCTTAAGATAATAAAGTTTATTATGATAAGAAACTCTTGAGCTCTTAGCCTCAACAGTGTAATGTGTGACAGTGTGTGTGTGTGTGTGTGTGTTGCTGTGTTTGTGCATATACACGTGTAGGACTCTGGTGGGTGGGACTGTGCTTCTCAGTATGTCCATGCTGGTGGAGCTACCGGCTCCTCCCTCTCCTGCCCTGTTTGACAGCCACAGGCAAGCTAATGGGGCCATATTACAGGTCAGTAGCATTGGACAACTCTGCCCCCTATTGACCAAACTACAAAAAACACCCATTTTGTTTCAGATTGCAAATCATCTGTGGCTTTCTGTCTTGTCCCAGCTGGAGTTCCCAGATCAGTTTGAATGGAAGTATCAGAGGCCCATTGCACTCCCCGGATCGATCATATTCAGTCCTCCCTGTGATGAACTGCATAAGAAAATTTCAGACGTCTCCAAGAAGCATTGCCTCTGTTTGTGAGTAGAATAAAACCACCCATGATTTGTTCTGCAATATGCATACTCAGCAGTGCACTGTGTGTCCAGCTTCACAACATCACATTGATACGGCTTCATTCATAGGTTCAAGGGGCTGTGTAGGTTTTTGGACAGACATCTCCCATGTAAGACAGATTGCTGTTTCCCTGCTGCTTTTTGTGCCCCTGATCACATTCCTGACAGTAGTTCTTCTCCCCCAGTCTTTCAGCGAATGAGAAGATCTTCCTGTGGAGTAAACGCCATTGTGGTGACAGGGGGAGCACCTTCCTCCACCTATTGTTGGGTGGAGCCCCCCGGTGGCAGCCCGAGGACCTGACAGAGATCTATACTATCGTAGAACACTGGCCCATCCATGTACCTGAGGAGGCCCTCTTTCTGCTCAGTGACAGGTGAGGTGGCTTGGTTTCACATAGAACAATATAGAGTTGGTTTGTGCTCTTGACCCAAAGGTTTACCATAGTGTAAGCTAGTTACATACCAGCAAAAAGAGACAATACACACGGGAAAAGGCTGTGAGTATGGGAGTGATTGTGGTGTGATACGATGATGTTGTGCAGGGCAGGGAATATCACTGTGGTCAGCAGTCTTCTGTTCATTCTAGTAGCATAAGTATCTTTTTGAGACAGTATTTGAATGCAAGTTAATAGATATGGCAACTACTGTAAAACAGCACTGTCAGGCCAGTGGCCCAAAATAATGTAATTTAATTACACAAAAACATAAAGTCATAAGTGCGTCAAAACAATGTCGTAAAGGATGTTTGGTTGTCATAATATGCTTTCTTTATCCAGTTTTCATGACCTGACTGTGCGGAGAGCAGCAGTGCAGTACTTGGAGCAGATGTCGGAAGGAGATCTGGAGGAGTTTCTGCCACAGTTAGTCCAGGTAAAGAACCTGACACCCACCACCACCACCTACTGATAGAAAATAGATGAATGAAGATTCATGCACTGAGTATTCACCTCTGCCCTATCTTCACTGTATCTGTATCTTCTTCTTCTTCTATCTTCTATCTCTAGTTGACAATATTCCAGTACAAGACCTTTCTCAAGACATTTAAACAAAATGTTGAAGCACCATATACGTATATACACAGACATAATCCACTAGTTAGAAGAGGTAGCACGCTGCCCCCTCCCTCCTTCAAGGCTGGTAGCTTGATCTGTCATAATGTCCCCCAGGCTCTGAAGAGTGAGTGGGAGTTAGATGGCCCTCTGGTGACGCTGCTGTTGGACAGATCCCTGAAGAGCATAAGGATTGCTCAGCAACTCTACTGGTGAGCAGTGGAGGTCATACTTCAAACAGAGGAATATGGCTTTGGGGCTCAAATTATTGTTCTTGCTGTTGTTTCTTTCCTAAATCAGATATGCTTCATTTGAAAATATAAAGATAACTGTCATGATGTAAAATTCATTCAGGAGTGTTGTTGAACTTATTGAGCAATGAACATAGGGTAAAAATGTTTTATCAAAAATGGATACATAGCTTTTTGATGATTTTCCATGTTGTGATGCTCAGGGTTGTGCTTTGTTATTATTTTGTATGCCAACACGCTGGAAGGCTGCTGGTGGATGCCCAGGATGATGCACACTACCACAGCTGGTTCAGTAAAGTGCAGGCTGCCCTGAGGCACTGCTGTGGCCGGGCACTGAGGCAGGAACTGGAGCAGGAAACTCGTCTGGTCACCCTGCTCATACAGGTGGCTGAGAAGGTCCGCATCGCAGACAAAACCCGACGCAAGGTTTGGAGACGAGTCTACATCCATCCACCTACACATTTATCCATCTACTCATTCATTGACTTGTAATGTCTCCATTGTTCCAACAACTTTTATGGTTTTAACTGCAGGATATTTTGATGAGGGAAAAGTGGAAGATCGATGGTTTCTTCAGTAATGGGATCAGCTGTCGTTTACCCTTGGACCCTGCAGCTCATGTGAAGGCGGTGGATGTGGATGTGAGAATACATTGCACACTGCATCATCTGTGCTTCTGCTCTACTATTTTGGACCAAAGTTTAGCCCTTTCTTATGTCCCCTCCAGGCCTGTATGGTCTACAACTCCAATGCTGCTCCTCTGGGCATCTCCTTCATCTGTACCGACCCGCTGGGCAGGAACATCAGTGTCATCTGCAAGGTTAATAATAATGTGATACTTTATTGATCCCAATAGGAAAATTCTCTTTTTGCTCGCCCTTCGATAGAAGTGAGAGCTCAGGGTCAAATCAGTGTCTTGTACAAGGACACTTCAGCTGGGAGGATGTTTGGCGACATGGAGCTTAAATCTGTTGAAGGAGGTCTCTGTAGCAACTAGCCTAGCCTGTTGTTCTCTTAGGTTCCCTTGTTAGAGTCATATTGCACTTTTAAGCCGTTTGATAGGCATGTTTCATTATGCCTTTGAATGAGGCATAGTGTTTTGTGTTGTTCAGACAGGAGATAACCTGCGTCAGGACATGCTGGTACTGCAGATAGTCCGTATGATGGACAGGGTGTGGCTCCAAGAGGGACTGGACATGCGCATGGTCACCTACAGGTGTCTCTCCACTGGCAGAGACCAGGGTCAGTTTAATCTTGTGTTTGTTTTATTTATTAATTAATTACTTATTTTTGTGTGATTGTGTGTGATTGTGTGTATTTCGTATTTCACTGCTTATGCTCATATATGTGGTTGTCAGGCCTGGTGGAGGTGATTCCAGAGGCAGTGACACTGGGGAAGATCCAGCAGAAGTGGGGTTTCGGTGGGCCTCTTCGTGAGGACACCCTGGAGAAATGGTTCCATATGTGGAACAAAACTGAGGAGGACTATGAGAAGGTTAGGATGAAATATCTAGAAATATAAGTTCTTATCACCATGACTGACCATAGACTTCAATGTTTACTTTTGTTGTTGATGTTGACATATTTTTGTTGTGTTGTGTGTCTCTTACATGCGCAGGCTGTGATGAACTTCCTCCACTCGTGTGCTGGTTGGTGTGTGGCCACCTACATCCTGGGGATCTGTGACCGCCACAACGACAACATCATGCTGAAGCACAGTGGACACATGTTCCATATAGACTTTGGCAAGATTATGGGCAATGCACAGAAGTTTGCAAACATCAAAAGGCAAGTCAACTGCAAGGCAAGCATCATTTTGAAAATGAGTGATGGTTTGTTTGAAAAGTAAAAAAGGCCAAGACAATAATGTGAATGAACAAAATGACATCTATCCCTTTTATGTAATGGTATAGGGACAGAACACCGTTCGTCTTCAGCTCAGAGATGCAGCACTTCATCACAGGTGGGGGAAAGAAACCTCAGCGCTTGCATCGGTTTGTGGAGCTCTGCTGCGATGCTTACAACGTCATCAGACGGCGCAGTGCATTGGTACTCAGCCTGCTGCAGCTGGTGAGACCATTACTACTAGAGTTACAGCCTTACAGCTACAAAACAATAGATAATATTACATAACACGATCATCATAATCAATCATAATCACTCAGTCATGTCCGCATGTGTGTGTATGTGGTGTACAGATGCTAGGTGCAGGAATGCCAGAGATGAAGGACATCCATGACTTGCAGTATGTCCAGAACAACCTGAGACCCAATGACTCAGACCTGGAGGCCACTTCCTACTTTACCAAGTACTGTGTCACTCTCAGCTATATATGTTGTTCTTCATATTAATCTTCTAATATGCTTTTAATCCTGCTCAGATAACACCACTGACCGCAGAAATCCCATATTGCAGTGTGTATAGCTTTATCAAGCTGAGGTCCTTTCCCACCTGCAGCACTAACAGTTTGCCTGTGTCATCTGTGTGATGAGCTAGGAAGATCAAGGAGAGCATGGACAGTTTTGCAGTCAAGCTCAACTTCCTGACACACATCCTAGCTCAAGGGAAGAAACCAGGACCAACGACCCAGGCCCAGAGCCCCGCCCCCAGTACCAACATCCAGGAAGCAGTCATCCAGAGATATACCATCAAGGGCAAGGATGTGGTGAGGCTTGAACAGTGGTAGTTTGGCTTTACTGAAATACTAGGTTCATTTTTAACGTGAAATATCAGCGGGAGATTGAGATTTGGCCTGATACTAGATGAGGGAGTTGATTAAGTTCATGTGTGTTTTCTCTGAGATGAATAACCCACAGCAGCCTGCTGACAGTGTGTGTCTTAGGCCTGCTGTCTGTTGATTTGAGCAGTTACACAGGGCCTCCCAGGCAGCAGTGCTGTCCCCCCCCCCCAACTCCCCAGAGATGAGTGAGGAGTGCTACTGCTGGTTGTCGGCATTACAACGCTCTTTGATCAGAATGGGCTTCCTGTTGTCAGGGTAAACCAACCACCTGTTGAGAAGCAGCGAGAGAGCACCTTGTCTGTCACAGCAGCACAGAGATGAACCCATTCACTCTGACTGGGCTCGCTGCAGGATGAGATGTGCACATTAACCCTATATTTAGGCCAGGTGCTGGATAAAAGTGTCATGAGAAATTAGTACCAAAAGGAATATCCGCACACAGATTTTTGTCTGACGAAGACCTCAGGGTCGAAACATTGCATCAGCATTAAATAAAGCAGCTACTTTTTCAGAACACACACATGTCAAAGTGTAAACTTAGTTAAAAAGAAGAATGTAGTTTCTGTTACTTGGTTGTATCAGTTGAGACTCCTGGGATTTGTTCCCGGGATGGAAAGCTGTCTAGACATCAGAGTTAAGGGTCAAATACCAAATAGCACCTGTGGAGCTGGTAGAGAGTCAGTGTGTTACTCAAGGACACAACCACAGGGGCTTGAACATGGGTCACCGTGCCACCATCCTGTACCCGCTGATATCAATCCTGTTGTTTGATTTGCAGACCTATGAGTTGAGAGTGTCCATTGACGATGGCTATCTGAATAGCGAGAAGACATTTGGGCAGTTTGAGCTGATCCACAAGCAGCTGCAGAAACACTTCATAGAGTCTACTCTACCACAGTGAGTGAAGAGACACTTCCAACTCACATTGCAATGCAATTTCATTTTGGAGCACTGTAACCAAACGCTCATTCTTCTACAATAAGGAAGAATATCATTTTCTCTTAAAAATTCTCACTTGGCCTCTCTTCTCTTTCTCTCCTAGATTTCCTAGCTGGTATAAGATGTCGTTCACCCCAGGCAGGAAGATGTCTTTGCTGAATAAATACCTGAAGGAGCTTTTTGAGGGACCGTGTAAGGGAGTAAGTCCCTCTTCCCATAACCATTACACATTGCTCTCTGTCGCTGTTTGATCTTCCGTGAATCTCTGCCAACTGGTCACGGCTCACAAACCTGTTTCACTCTGTCGTCTGCAGAATGAGTTTGTGTGTAGCTTGTTCCTGGATGGCCCTAAGACAGCCCAAGACAGTGTGGCGAGAGGTAATTTTCTGCTGCTGAATGAGGGATGGGTTTATAAAAAAAGATGATCAAAGATTTGCACTCATCTGTGCAAAGAGAAGTAGCGATGGCTCAAGGCGATATTCTTTTCCCTGGTGGAGAAAGGAAAAGGAAGATTGATTCTGTGCTATACTTCTTTATGAAATTGTGATGATAGTTTTTCAAGAAGACTGATCGTATTTGTTCATGGCTCATATAAATTGTATGCTGTTATTGATTGGCACTGATGCTTAGTTGACCCATCTATTGCAGAAGAGAGACCTCAGATCCAACTCTACATGTCTTACACAGACCATAAGCTCTCAGTCTTGGTAAAGCACCTGAAGAACATTGTGAGTTCATTTACTTTGCTTCACTCCATTACAGAGTAATGCTCATTTATAAAATGTATACCACTGATTGTATTAGTACCTGATGATGATACACGGCAAAAATGACTTCTGTTCTGTGTAACATTTTATGTGAATTCCTAACAACGAGTCTTCTCCACTCCACTCCTCTCTCCACTTCCCATTTAAAACATATCCAAACTTCTTTAAGACCTTATCTGTGCGTGAAATGATCTATGATGATTTGGGCTCATATATAAACAGTCTGCACCCTTGTGTCCTTTTTCTCTTCTCAATAGAGGCTGGGCAACGGCTCTAACCCTGATGCCTATGTGGTCACACATCTGAGGCCAGACCCCCACAGATGCTCCAAGAGGAAGACCAAGGTGGTCCGCAATAACGTCAACCCCACCTTCAATGAACTGGTACAACAACTTCCCTTTTACCCTCTATCAATACAATATGAGTTTTACACAAGAAAAAAAGTGTTAGTTAGGAAGTTAGGCCACGCCCAGTTTTTCCATTGCACAGCTATCATGGTGTACTCTGACTAAAATAAGAATGTCAGTGTCAGCATTGTTTGGTTCTCCATTCACCATTTCCGTTTGTTCCTGTTTATAACAATATCCCTGCCATCACCCTTCTAGAGTGGACCATGTTTCCGTACCTTAAAAAAGCTCTAAACTGTAAATAAGCACAAAATAAAATGGGAAAAAACAAACTATACTGTATGGATATGGTATGGTAAGCTAATGCATTGCAAACATAAACAAAACAAATAGCCTGTATACAGTATATAAGGTAAAGGAAATCTCTTAGAGTGCTCTTGCAATTCAGCACACTTCAATAATTCAGCTAATCCTTTATTCCACTCTGACAATGGACCAACCAAATATTAATTAATTCATGAATTAATTAATTGACAAATGGTGTTGTATTGTAAGATCAGTATGTGGGATTGTCTTTGCTTTCTGTTTTAGACTGGGAGGGTTTGGATGTGCAGGCTTTCCTGTCACTCAAAGTTCTATATATTCACTTCATGTAATGGTCACGTCTAAGGTGCTCTCTGCCTTCTGCCCCATTCTCCTCACTGTGTGAGTCTAATATCATCTTTCAGTGTTGAATCCAGTGGACTCTGACCAGTTGCTCTCCACAGTCTTTACAGCCTTTGACCGCCCTTTATGTAGCCCAGTGGTTCTCAATCCAGTCCTCAAGGACCTCCAGTCCTCAAGGACCCCCTGTCCTGCAGGTTTTAGCTGCAGCTCTACTCAGGCACACCTGAACCAATTGAGGTATCATGAAAACCAGAAGCCTCTAATTGGTTCAGGTGTGCCTGAGTAAGGCTGGAGCTAAAACCTCCAGGACAGGGGGTCCTTGAGGACTGGATTGAGAACCACTGATGTAGCCAAGTGAAGTCATAAAACAGCCAAAAGGAAGGAAGTACAAATAGAGAAAAGCTTTCTGTTTCAAGGCTGTGAAGGAAAGTTCAAATAAAAGCCCACCTGTTTCATGAAACTTAACTGAAATGCCCTTAAATTACTACACGTTCTAAATGCAGTATTGTTTCATGTCTAACATATCTAACTCCTATCCACAGCTGGAGTACAGTGATGTCCCATCATTACAAAACAAGGTGCTGGAAGTGACAGTGAAGAGCAAGAAAGCTTTCGTGGCTGCAACCAACATTAAGTTGGAGGAAGAGTGGCTAGACAAGGAGCAGTGGTTCCAACTGGGCAACTCTGCAATCTGACCACAGGGAGATGCACTGTGAGCCTGCTGCCACTAGGGGGCGCAGCCTTATTGGAAAAACTCCATATAGAGATAGTGCTGCCTGTATACTGAGACAGACAGCTTCACCCTGAGCAAGGAAACTGTGAACTCAGAGGCAACATATCGTCACTCCATGGTTAAATACACCTGGACTGGATGGAGTACTTGGATGATGTTACAAAGACTCAGACAAGGAGACTGTTTACTGTGACTGTGGTTGTGATTCTGCTCAAAATGTACTTTATCTGTCCATTCCTACATGTAAATCAAATGAAGGACATTAAGCCTGGTATAAGAATGTAGCCGTGGTGATGGATGAAGAAAACATATCATATTTTCACTTTCTTTGTACTGTAATGTTGCAAATGTGTGTGTTATCCACATGACTTTGGTTCACTGGAGTCAAAGCCTTGCAAAGTCCTTGCTAGTGCGTGGTCCAGATTTTAGATGTGATAGACTAAGAAGGAGGTGATGCAATGTTATCTCAAGCAGCCTGCGTGTTACCTGCCTAGACTTGTGTGTTTTTGTCCCCTGGGCTGTTGTCAACTGGATGTCCTTGACCAGTGGATTTGGACGGAAAGGAGGGTGGGAGTGTGTGAGCTGGATGACAACTCTGCTTCTCTGGCCTGAGGGGCTGGGTTAACACTCCCCCTCACTCCTTCCCTTGTCTCATCCATCAATTCTCAAACACACACACTCATTCTCAAACATTATCAAACACACACACATGCACAAACAAGCAAGGACGCGCATGCACACACAAACACCCACCCACCTACATGTGCACACACAAACACACGCATTCTAGGCAGAAGCAGATCTTCATGTAATCTTAATGACATCCTGCTCCTGACAGCGTTGCTGACCCGTAATCTGCTCTGACTCATTCATAGGATTTGGTGATGAACAAGGATGGAAATAGTCTGCCCTGCACTTGATTTGGTTCAATAATATATATCTCTGTGAATGCTATTTATATGACTCCCTGCTGGCTTTCTCAAATGGGAGGTTGGCTTAGGAATCCATGCTGGCTGCTTGTCTTTCATAGAATCATGAAGTATTAATGCATCCCTGCATTGTTCATCATTTTCAGCCTTCATATGAGAACCAAGTTTTATTGTTTTATCATCAATGATTAATCCAAAGACGATACTGTGTCTTGAGGATGTGTTGTTATGTGTAATCATCTCTCGAGAATCACATCTACCCCTAATAATTGCACTAGCATCAATGAGTACTTCTGTAAAAAGACTCTACTATCGTACACCAGGGATTTCTGCACTACTCCGGTTCTTCTAACTGTAAGCAGAGAGCCGTTCTCCATTATACTGTCTTTTTAGTCCTGCTGAAACCTTCTGGTCTTTTTCTATGCAGCACATGGTGCAGGCAGTAGAAATATAGCACATCTATTTTCTGACAATAAAACAAGTATTTATATCTGTGCAATGAGGGCTTTTTATTTTTTTTGCTGTTGCACCAGCCACGGTTCTCTATCTGCATTGAGATGTGTGTGTGAGTAACTGATGTGAGGAGTTGTTTCAGGAATACCACACAAAGATGAAGAGGGAGGCTGGATCCAGGCTGGATCCCTCTCGAGATAGGAGGGGCACCCAGCGGTAACCTGAGGAGGGGTTACACATAAAAACACTGGTACATACACATACACACAGAAACGTGAGACAGACATATACACGCATGTGCATGCCCATGCACAAATGAATGTTATCACATTCACAGGTGCATTTGCACATGAACACACACACACACACAGAGGAGAGACCAACCTTAGGTAATGCTGACATGGTGAATATGGGGAAATACAGTAATGGTCACACAATGTCACCTGATGTAATTTAGCTCTCCGTGTCACACCCAACCTGCCTGTAGGTCTCACCTTTCTTCATGCTGCTGAAGGGCAGGGTGTACTGGCCCACAAACTCACTGCTGAGGAAGCCGGTGTGGTCTCGAACAGAGAAGCGGATGAGGCAGAGCTCAGGGACACTGATGTTGAAGTTCATGTCAGCATCCCAGCGAGGACTCAGAGCTATAATAATAATAATAATAATAATAATAATAAAAATAATAATAATGGAAAGTGATTTTAAAGATATCACTGGTTAAACTGTCACACTTAACCTCACAACCTTCAGGCAAGGTGCTCTGAAGCCAAGGGGCCTTCACAGCATAGGACACAGGGCTACAGTTAGCATCACCAGACACTCTTTAGAAGTAAAGGACTATTATTATTGTGTTATGAAACATTCATTATTTTTCTTTACCCACTTATTCCTATTCGGTAATAGCATAATTATCATGATGACGATTCACGACACCAATTACTTGGGTTCTGGGTCGCAATGACAGAGGAGGAGAGCGTACTTAATAATAATGAGTCTCTGCTTCACTTCTAACTCCATTTCTGATTCAATGTGCTCAGGTTCCACATCCAAGTTTTCTGCTACATTCATTGGTGTTGACCTTTTCTGTTTCCTAGTGTGAAATGATTTTATCATTTATGCCCATGTGTGCACCCTCCCGGACTTTCCTCTCTGTCTCTCTCTTCCTTCTTCTCTCGCTCTCCTTCTTCGGCTCATCTCAGTAAGTAGCGATACGGCGCTGTCCCACTGACCTCATGTCTGAAACCACTCTGAGTCATCTGATACGTTTTGTTCACAAGTTCATTTCCGTGTTTGCTCGCATTGAAAGCGCAAACTCCAAATGGAAGGTGACATATGATCAGGGGTGCACACCGGCCCGAACAGGATAAGCCTGTCGAAAACTTCATGAAAAGACCTTTGCAAAAGCAATTACGCTGCAGAGGGACAGCTTTCACGCTTGGTTGAAAGTCTGATGAAGGCTAAGGGCAGTTCATAGCAAATTAAGATTAAATGAGGCATTTTCAGACGTTATCCTTTAAAACAACCATAAATTAAATCAGAGGGTTTGTCATCATGATGGAGATGCATAGAAATTGCGTGTCAAGTTGTTATTGAACGTTTGGTTATATGGTGAAGGTGACATTTCTAGATACACACTAAATCTGAGTGTGTATGAGGATCTTAGTGATGCATAATTGCACTGTAGCAGTAAATCCAGTGTGCGATGACTCTCTACGTTTCCAGTCATAGCCGTGGTACATGGCAGACCCCTCTTCAAAGGCGATACACTTGAATGTTTTCAAGAGGCTCATCAGCACATTTCACCTCAGAAGCCCAACAGCAGCCAAGCGGGAATTGGATTCAAAAGGAGGAAAAAAAAACGTACTGAAACCATAAAATGCTGCTGTCACAGAAAGAAAACCTCTCCAGAATCCAATTTTGGTGGGTTTCATGTTTTTGCTTGAGCTGAAGGTTTACATGACCTTATGTAGGTAGAGCAAGTATCATGGAGCCCGGGCCCCTGAAAACCATTCAAACCTATTCAAACGCATGATGAAATCTCAAAATACATACAATCTGAAAATAATTGGACTTTTTGAAGATACAAGGCTTTCATCCTTTGGGCAGGAGATCCTGAATCACAGAAAAGCTTGATGGTCAGTGATACATACACTAGACCACTAGAAGTCTAAGCTATTGTCAGCTCGCCATTATATTTTTGTTTAATTTTTATTTTGAGTGTTTTGAGAGTTTGTAATACATTACTCACAGTTGTTTTTGACAGTGTCTGTGTTTCTTCTGCAAGAGTCGGAGCTGACCCCCTGGATCTCCACTCTCACAAAGGGGTCCAGGGCCTTGGTACTCCTCGGGACAGGCAGGTTGGATCCACTGATCACCTAGAGACACACACATCACACACAAACAGAAGAGGAGAGGAGAGGAGGGGAGAGGAGAGAGAGAGGGCTGTAATTACACTAGTCTGGAGAGAGGCAGTCTTATCTGCAGCCCCCTCACACTGAGCCTCCCTTTCCTCGGTCCTGATCAAAGACAAACCTGCCTGCACTTATCTGGACATGCCCCGCTTGGCACCAGTGGAGCTTTACAGTGTCCGGCCCAAACTTCCCTCTCCCAGAGTCACGCTACAGAGTGGCCTTCGGTAGGCACATTCAAAGTTGTAATGCTCTTGTGCTGTTCCTTCATACTTTTGAGTGCATAGATAGTGCATGAGTGATTGCATAGTTTGAGTGCAAGTTATCAATTCATGAGCATTTGTTATAGGAAATACAGACCACCACTTAGTTGACAGATTTATGCAGAAAAGGCTCCAAAGGCTCAAGGGGAAATATTGTTTTCCTAAGCAGATGAATAATTTACTATTTACTGAGGGAACAACAGAGCCTACCGAAGTCAGAATCCTGCACACTATTCATGGTTTTTATTCCAACACGGTCGACAGCTCAGTCAAGATTGCAGGCTTTTCCCTCAAGTGATCGAAAAGCCCAAATAATACAGCATGATGACGTGAATAAATAAAGGTAGGGCTTTTTCCCTCGGCATCCAGAAACAGAACACACCACATTTATATTTCATGCACAGTGCTGAGAAGATATGGCGTGTGTGCAGATTCCACTGGTACAAAATCTCAGTAGTGAATTTGTTTAACTGCTAAGAGTCTACACATTCTCACAAACTGTTGTATCTGATCCAGAAACCTTTTTTTAGCAGGGGTAAGGAGGTAATTTATCTCTTTTTTTTTGCCACTGATACATTTTGTCGCAACATGAAAACAAGTCTAGAGGTAAGCTAATGGCAGCCTATCTCTCTATTGTAGCGTTTTACACAGCATGGCCTATTAAGAGTTATGTCTGGATCTCTCTCTCCCTCCCTTGTCTCCAATGGGCACTATTGGAAATTACTGTGAATGATGGCAGTGACCCAGATAATTGGGGCAGTATTTAAAGCCCCAGATGGCATGATGTGGATGTACAGATAGCGTCTCTGACAGGCGTATAGTCTGTGTAATGAATGAGCTGGGTCAGCTGAGGAAATAATCCAAGACTGGAGCAGGTAGAAAAGTTATATCAATACAGACATGTATTCTGTTAAGGTGGGTAGTATTATCCTTTGTCCCACTGTTGATGGAGACACATTTCACCATGGTGTATATCTATTCATAAGGTTAATAGCAACATCCCTCCACTACGTCGCTATCAGTCTCATGTGTTCCCAGGCAATTCCACGCATTGTCTTTGCCGTACAAAACCCCAGATATCTCAGAGTCTATTGGCATGTTACACACAAGTAACAAACCGTATCTCTCTGAAAACAGTACTGTCACAGTGTGTGACAGTACGTATTTCTCATGGATCCACTGAGATCACAGAGGGTTGTACTACAGTTAGAATAAGATGGCTCCCGATGTGACCACGCTCTCTAACGTCTTGCCATGTGTCATTTGTCTTGGCTGCTATCCAAAGCACTGATTTTCACTGATTGTCACCCTCCCCTTTCTCTCGCTCTCTCCCTCTACTTTCTGTCTGTCTCTGTCTCTCTACCCACCTCTCATTCTGAGGGAGATAATCTAATTAAATGGAGACTCTGAGGGAGTTTTACATCACTGTGGGTTCATATCATCCAACAGGAAAGCACTTATCTAGAGGCATAGAGTAAGATGAGCCTGACTACACAATGCCCTAGATTGAGAAGTAAAGACACACACATACACAGTGAACACTATACATGCACACTATACACACTGCAGATATGTGTGCATACTTACACACATGCACACATAAAGCACACACACAGATAAAGCACATGTGCAGACACACACACACACACACACACGTCCTGTAATGTTACACCTTAATCCATAAATGCACCCGATAGTTCAGCAATCCAGGACGCTACCTTGAGCAGCAGGTGTGTGGGCCTGAGCCCGTGCTGGCAGCAGCTGGGGTCAAAGCTCCTCTGACTGGACCTGAGCACCACGGGCTTCAGGACGTATCCACAGCCACCGTTGTCCTGGAAACGTCCGTCGTTAAGGTCCATAGGCATGCCCAAAGACTGGAAGTTGAGTGCCACTGCAAAACATCACAATACAATCTTGGAACAATGAAACAGAGGTGCCACAGAGCGGAGGCAATGATTTGAGGGGAACAAAATTGAAAATGCCTGCAGCTTTTTAAAATAAAAACAAGCAGCGTGAATTGATTTTGCTGCATTCCACTGATACCTTCCGTTTTTCATGCTCCTATTCATTCTGCAGCCGGGAGCTACACTATACAAGGACTCAAAATGTTTCTGCAACAATAGCTTACATTGCATCGAGGGAGCTTTCCAATTGTGCAATGGGAGCATTTTCAATGGCCTTTGCTGTGGTATATATTTGTGTGTGTATTGCATAGCCATCAATGCATACTGTACACATTTGCACTATCAATAGATTAGAGGATAAAGAAAACAGCAGATGCGATCCTGCCGATAAATTTGAATTATGTCCTCTGCCAGGCTGGATTTGGCATCACCGGTGGGCCTGGAATACTGTGGATCAATCTGGCTTTTCCACAGGAACACCTGCTACTATTGTAATTCCACTTTCTTCCTGTACCAACACACTGCTCTGCATTTTTCTGCATCCCTTTCATATACTTTTCCTGTGTGTGTCACAGGGGCCCTGGTGAATGTTCTGCTCATCTAACTCTAATTGATCCATCCAGACTGCTTTGTACTGCAGTCTCCTAGAGCTGTGAGCAGTGCCGATATCCATCTGCACAGCTGTCACTGAAGCACAGAGAGACAGTCTGCTCACTGATCAGCAGGGAAATCAGTCCGCAATGGGAATCAGTGCCCGACTAAGAGATGGAGAGGGAGGAAGAGCTTGTGGAAAGACAGGTGGACTGACAGGAACTCTGGCCGAGATTGGGCCAGACAGATTAGGTCTGTCAGGTCGGGACTCTCGAACACCGGAGGGCGTAAGGATATAAAGTGTATGTATGGTTCTTTGAAGTGTAGCTGAGATTGCCCTTGGTCATTGCAAACTGGTTATGTGGTAGTCAGACATACTCAAATACTTACACACTTAGAAACAAACACACACACAGGCATCAAGCCCACTACTCATGCTTGACTTTAAGGAAATTATTACTGAACAAAAGCTAAGCTCTCACCCAGACAAGGCTTTAGTTTTAAAAAAAAATCCATTCAGGACGGTGCAAATCGATTTAGAAAGAGTGTGATAAGGGAAAGGAGAGGACTTGCCCCCGGGAAAACACAGATGAGGTGGTCAGACTGTGGGCTGGAATGAAATGTTCTTTTCAGTCCTAATCGACAGGACACTCAGCCCGGCTGTCCCCTTTGAAGTTTCACAATTTAAGTTTCTTGACTGTATTTCAAAAGCTTGGAATGGAGTGTAGTAGTAGTAGTAGTAGTAGTAGTGTTGACAACATTTTGATTTCAAAAACTCGAAAGGAGACTCAAAGGGGATTTATCTCTCCATGTCTTCGAGCAATTAAAATGATGTTGTTAGAGTTTTGATCTCATACAAAAAAGAAGTACTGATCACTTTGGTTGGAAATGTGTACCAGATAACACTGCATGTACTAGATATATGAATCACAACCATAGATGGCCCAGATTGCTTAGCGGGTTTGGAAATTTGTAAAAGTTCAACCTAAAATGAGAAAATCTGTATTGTTTGCTATGTATGAGTATGTATGAGTGCATGTGAGCATATGTGTGAAACTGTAGGCGTATGTGTGCTCATCAGGTGTCACGTGAGTGTGTACATGTGTGTGTAACTTTCTCTTATCTCTGATCCTACCTTTACTAAGCTCTCTCTCTTACCCACCTAGCTGTGAGCCGACGTTCCAGAACTCCTGGGGGTTGTAGTTGGAGGAGGAGGTCCTGGAGCCCGCTGGGTAAATCCTGCTGAGGAACCTCTGGTTGTGTTGAACAAAGTCTGGGCCTGGGAGGGGAGACAGTGGTAGCAGCAGCAGCAGCCAGTGGTCAAATGCGTCCTCTTAACATACACTACTTCATGAGAAAATCCCTGATACAGAATTCCCAAATGTGTACACATGATCCTGGACATTTCAGTCTCAGGTTATGAAAACGTCTCTCCTGAAGCTAAAAGCTAAAAGCCCTTTGAAGATGTCATGAAGAGATAGGCTCTGTAGCTGCACCATTCAAAGTGATTTGGAGACTTTAATTGATGCAGTGACAGCATCCAGGGTTCTCTATATAGGGATATTTCAAATGTATTGTCAGTGGAACAGGTCACGGTCCATGACATCACAGATAAGAGTCATGGTTCTCTGTTTTTTAGTCTTGGATGATAGTTGTTCATAGTTGTTCAGTCACAAGGGGTTATTTTCTAGCGAGTTCAGTGTGTGAAACTGTCCTTATCAGATTTTGGTTGCTGAATGATTATCTTCATCTTATACAGACTGTAAGGATGGGCACATTGTTTCAGTCTCCATGTGATCATACTATAGATGTGTGTCTGTAAAGTGTTTCGCTGCAGGGCTTGGAGATGAAAAGAGATGATTTATAGAGCTAGAGAGTAGCTGAGATTGTTATTGGTCCCTGCCAATCAAGCAAACCAGCTTGTGATATGGCTGTGTGTCTGGAAAGTGTGTCCCTGTAGCAGGAACAGAACTTATTTCTCACTCTGTTTCTCCAATATACTGCCACACAGTAGCACGATGACAGTTTAATCGAGTATGAATTGATTCAAACCTCGGTGGGCTCTTTTCACTTCCACAACAGTGGGAGTACAAGACATATTTTTGGGGATTTTGCTGTTGCACTTGTTTGCCTTAAACAGCACTCCCCTATGTAGTATATGTCATGTTCAATACGATTTCTCTATTATGGAGCTTTACGGCCTGGGACACTTTCCCTTTGAGCTCTACACAATTATAAAGCACGTGAATCAGCTGGCATCATCATAATATTTTCTAATATCAACAGCTACATATGCACATTCTTGATCACTTTAAAAACACTTCCCTAAAATTGAGGGCAATGAAAGTACATCAATAAAAGACAATAAAAGTTCATTTTACCTGAGGCCTTGGCCAGCTTGTGAGCTTTCTTCTCCCCCATGGAGGTGTTCTCAAAGAAGTTCTGACTGTCCTTGGAATGACTGAAGCTGATGAACTTGACAGACCTGGTGTAGATGACCAGGTCAGACAGAGCCTCAGCCACCACCACCTTCTTCTTCTGTTCAATTACGTGTAGAGAGGGAGAAGAGTTGAGTGTGAAGAGTTCAAGACTAAAGCTTTACCTTTTTGCCCCATCTTGGCTTACTGTTCTCTCTAAATGACTATCCAACAGTTTCTGTATCTCCCTTTACAAGTAAGCCTATGGTTGTTTCAGTATATCTCTAAGGAATTTCTTCTTTAATCTACCTGTGACCCCTGACTTACTTTCTTCTTTGACCCTGTCTTTTTGGGGGACCAGAACTTTGATTTTGTTTGAGGCTCCTCGTCCTCCTCATCCTCCTCGTCCTCCTCATCTTCACTCTCCTCTCTCTCTCTCCCTACTGTGTCCTCTGTCTCACTGTGAGGCTTCAGCTTTTTATTCTTGATGAGGATCTTATACTTCAGGTCCTGTCATCCCCCAGACACAGAGTACATACACACACACACACACACACACAAACACACTCTTTCTTAAAATTGTCACACATTAGCCTCAGTTGCACCAGTTGCTCCTCACACAAACTTCCTTTTTATCAGCATCACACAACTTGGGAAACAAGCATCAAAACAATCCCTTGGCACAAACCGCCTCCTCTCTGATTTGTCAAAATGATGCTTTTCTTCAAGGAGACATTGAGTGGCCACATCCACATCACTGAATACATACACAGCCAAGTTTAACAGAAATGTTATGTCTAAGCAGATGGAAAAAGCAGATGGTGAGCTGAATGTCTGCTGCTACATTTCAAAGCAGTATCAACGTCCTAACTCTGATCTGATACAGATGAATGGCAATATGCTCTAAGTTAAAACACTGTGGTCTGGCCCGGGACGCCAACAGCTCCGTGGTAGTCTGCATGGCAGGAAGTCACACTGTCAGTGTAAGGGATGCAAAGGGGAAATAATTACAGCTCCTCCAGCATTCACACTCTATAGCGGTCTATACAGTATCAATCTCCACTGTGAGTAGACCTGCAGATCTTTCACATTGAAAATTATATCTTTCACATTGAAAATTATAAGGTTCAGGGCTTTCTTTGGCACTGTACTCTTTCATTTTTCAGTGCCATTACACATGATGATATAGTGTGAGCGGCTAGAATGGAAGCTTTACTTATTTAGTCGTAATTTATGGCATCATGTGAGGCCCTAAAAGAGGATTGCATTCATGTTTACAGTAATAAATATAATACAGTGGAATAATAATTTGTTAATGATTGATAAATTGCTGTTAATCCTGAAATAATAATGAAAACGAGAAGACAAGATCATTGGGTTTTCCAGCCTGCATGTAACTTTGATGACTTATCAATAGGTTTAAAACCTCTGTCTGCCCAATTTAGAGTGGTGTATAAGTAATGGACAATTCTGATATTTATAATGTTAAGCAGCATGAACGTGACAGGATCTCGTGAACATTGATTAAATGTAGCTTGGGGTTAAGAGTCAAGATGAAACCATTAGTGCTGAGGCTCCCATTTAATCCCACACCTTCTGAGCCATAAAAATGAAAAATTGATGTGGAGAAAATAAATCATACACGCACACTCAGGATAAAACATAACTCATTCTTCTCTGCAGTAAACTCCACAACAGTAGAAGTCAGAGGCACAAAGGAAACCCCAGAGACACAGCGCACATTCATGCATGTATAGAGAAAAATCCTTCATCCTCCTAGTAATATTCAGTAGGCGAGGAGTGACTGCGCCAGCGTCTTTCAACCCAATCACTCAGTCATGAAACCAGGACCTAAACACGGTAATCTAAAGGAGCAATCAACTCAAGTGCCTCAGCACTCTTAAAGTGATGGACACTGCTCAGGAACAGCCCCGTCTGTTGTTTTTTGTGAATCTCTAACATACTAAAGAACCTTGCAAGTGCAGTAGCCTATCTATCCCCAGTCCCAATGGAGGAGAGAGGCAGAGGAAGGAAGACCCCATCTATTATGGGCTGCTTCTAGAGACAGACTAACGAGGCCCTCCACGCCGACTAAAAAGTCTGACTTCTTTCTGGTTCTGTTTGGTGCAACAGAGGATAAAGGGCTTCATACATACAAACACTATAATCTCTCTGACTGCACCAGCAGCCTTAACATTAAACAAAGCCTCTGCTTGTAGATTTGAACTCAGATAGCCGAGGTCTCACCCACAGAATAATAATGTTTTATCATTATAGTTTTATCATTATAGTTATATACATCTACAATATATACAATCTACAATAAAAAAGATTCTCACGTTTGGGCTCGGTAGGTCTCCAGAGGTAGGGACATCCAGGGGGGCTTTCAGCAGCTTCTCCCCCAAGATGGAGATGAGGTACTGGGCCATGACCACCTGCTGCTCCTGGGAACAATGGTTCTCCAATGACAGGATCACTGGGTAGGCAGACACCTGGCACAAAATAACCACACCAGCAAAACCATAATGTAACCCATATTTTCCCCCTGAATATCCTCACTGTCTCTGCAGGGTCTACGGGTTTCTACAAATACATCACAGGAAATTGTCTAAACTCCCTCAATCAAAGACAGTCTGCCAGGCAAAACATTGATATTAATTAGAGAAAGTGGGAGGTCTACGGGCTAAAGTAAACACTGAAGTAGATGCCCCAGGCACCGCTCCAGGCAATGTTCTTTCCACGTCATGTAACATACTATACACAGTTACCTCAAAGGCGTGTTGCTCAACAGTGGTGATAACATCCTTAAAGAGGATCTTAGTGGTCAGGGTGTAGCCATGATAGACTACAGGCTCCATGTCTGGCCCATCCCAACAGTCAATCTCCAGACAGCGGCAGCCTTTCCTCAGAGCACTGCACCATGTGAACACAAGCACACAGAGACACATGCACATACTGACTGGGCTGTGGCAAGAATATGATAAGCACATAGAGAGTACTGTGTGAGAAATGGAAGAATTGAGGAGATGAGTTGAGGCACAAAATGATTTATTTTCCATGCACATCTGTCAACCTTTCTCAGGTGTCAAGATGCCACCACCATAACAGCTTCTATCCTTGCGATGACAATTAACGTCATTTGTAATGTGCAACTTATATCCAAACAAACAAACAAACAGGGGTCTTCTATCCATATGCAATCACTTCTAAGTGAACCTGTCAGCTCCCCAAGCACCTGAATCTTCTTTACAAATGCAGTTAGCACTAAATAGGCTAACCTGTTGCACTTGCACGTCTGCACTTCTATTTATATGAATTATGTTCATGTTTATATTTGTCTTGGTGTTGTTACATGTCTCATATAATATACTGGAGCTGTTGGTCGACAATGATAGCACTTTTACAGCTCTTTATTTTAGAGATATTGAATTATTAGCTGCAGGTAATGGTTTCTTATAGATAAACAGTAGATATGGACAGATATAGATACATATCAATATATGTAGATATATACATTTATTTACTACTGTATATATGGAAAAACATTACTTGGTATGTTCATTATATAGCACAGCATTTTGGAAATGAGAAATGTTTTTGCTGGGATGGCCAGTATGTCTTTTTTGGTATGCTGGTGCTGTTCATGAATTTATTCTGTCCAGAAATTTCTGAATAAAACTTTCTGTATGTATTTTTCATGTTTACAAATAGCACTAAACTGAACTGCAATAAAATGAACTGAAGTGGATAGTGTCAGAAGAGCCGTTTCAAAAACATTGCTACGGTTAAAATACACTGCTATCTAGTTTTTACAATTTCTGAATGTCCTATTGCTTTACCAGGTAAATCATCCTCCCCTTTTTGTCGTTGACCCACCAGAGAGAAAGACTGCTCTCTAAGAGATAGCACTATACCACTATTTCCTCTTCTCTTGATCATTCTTTCATTAGCTAAGTAAACCAGAGCTCCTATGCCACTGGGTTAGAAGGTTCTACATTACGGATAGGCCAGGGAGCTCAGCACTTTCACAAGGACCATAAATTCACCACTTCTGCTGCCATCAGCCCCTTTTGTAATCACCTCCATTGTCCTATAAAGGGACCACAGCGATTTCACTATCTGCCTCAGCAAGAGTGGATCAATGAAATCAGAGGAAAAGTATCCAGGCAACACACATTATGTTCTAGTAGGTCTTGAGGAGAGGCTTTAAATGAGGATATCAGTGTGATGTGGGGGATTTTTGATGTGCATCCACCACACCTGAATCAATAGCATTTAAAAACATAATAGTTCTTAGCATTTGTTTTAATCTACAGAAATGACAAGATGGCTGGGGATCAAGACATCAAGCATCAAGACAATTCAGATGGCATTGGGTAAGTTGTCAATCGCACAAAAGTATACTAAACTGACAATGAAGGTTGAAAGCATGGCTGATGTTTCATGAGAAACATCTTCAGCTACCACCATACAAATGTATATACATATACATTAGGATTACACTTTTTTGTCATCAGGGAAATTTGTCACAATGTCTCTAGCAGTGGGGGTAATGTTCTTGCTGTGGTGCTGCATCATGGACACAGAAGAAACACTATATTACCTAACATAGGCATCCAGGTGACTCTTGCCCACCAGCTGGTCTCCAGTCAGGTAGGTGTTGTGTGAGGACGAGATGAAGTAATTGAAGAGAGGCTGGTCCATGTCCTGGTATACAGCGGTGTGGGACTGGTCAAATACACAGCAGTCCTTTGACTCCATGTACCTGAGAAATCCTTCAAATGTCATGGACCTGTTCTCTCTGGCTGCCAGGGACAGAAGCAGAGTCACGTTCTCTCAATCAGAAACAGCATCAATTTCATCACCAAGTACAATAAATGTAGAGGAAATTGTGTTGGTGACTTGACTGTGGCCACGCCACCAACCTGTGTCATATAAAAGAAGTGGTCATGTCAAGTATGGTTGATTTAGTAGCATTTTGACACCACCACCAAGCTGCCCCTGAAACATATTTTTTTCATTTATCAAGTGAAAAAATTGGGCTTTCTATTCAACAGCAACGCAGCCTGGTGTGTAAGTATCGTCTAGTTGCTTCACTTATGTTGTTATCTGTGAATCGGCTTGCAGCACATTGGGTCCTAGGCATCAGCTGGTCTACTAGTCCACTTATGTGCCTGATTCTTCCATTGTCCTTCTGTTATTTTCACCCCCTGCCTTTGGGCTTACAGCAAAACACTTTGTCATAGCACTGTGTCTGACTTTCATTTAAAGCCAGGAGTGACTGGAAGTGAGGGCTTAACTTTTATCACAGCTAAATTACTATCATTATGTGACAAAACCGAATCTTGCTCAGGCCTTGAAGAATAGAGCCATGTGCTTTACCAGTAATAATGAGAAACTAGCAGTCTGGCGTCGGAGCTTTCTCCTCACTCACCGGTCTCTTCTATCTCATATCTGTCAATCAAACCCTCTGCTGTCTCTTCATTGGCCATTAGCTCCATCTGCTCCATGTGGAGGAACCTGAGGAGGGCACAGATGGGCAGAGTTGCCTGGCCTGAGGTGTAGCACTGGTAGATGTGCTGAATCTCAGCCCTTCTGGAGTAAGGGGGCTTGTTCTTCTTCATCTTCCCCTAGACACATCAATCTCTAGCCCTCTGACTTGATGTCCAGGATCCTGGAGAGGAATCATTGTTTAGTTCATGTAATTCGAGAACCTCAGGGTCTATCAACTTGGATGAAATCAATTTGCAACTCTGAGATGAGCCTGGGGCATTGATCTTTTTATACACTTTATACAGTATTTCTACAGAAATGATCATTGTCATGACAGCATTTGATGGCAACAATCTTTGCTGGATTTAGTAATTTACCTGTAAATGTTTCAAAAGCTCAACCAGTAGCTCCCCAAAAGGCACACAGGGAATAGTGAATAGAAATGTCAACCCAGTCTGAGTACAGATGTATCCCAGCATTTACCATGAGCTCACTGTTAAAATGCTCTTTTCACTCTCAGCATGAAAGAGAATAAAGGGGAAGACAGGATGCTCACTCTCAGTGAAGAGTTCTCCCATCTTCTGACACTCGCCACCCCCTGCATCCCTCCCCCTCTCGCTCTTATTTCCATCAAATACTGAGGCAATGTCTTCGGTGACTTTCTCAGTTCTCTCTCTCTCCTCTCTCTGTCATTCCCCTCAAACACTGAGACAAAAGTGCCTGTGACTTTCTCTGGCTCTGTGTCTCTCTCCCTCTTCTACCTTTAATCCTTCTGTTCTGCAGCACTTCACAGTTCAGACATGGGCTAAGCCACCACTGTCACAGAGTGCCATGCACTGAGCTAGCCTCCTGCTGCATCCATTGCCTCAGTGTGAGAAACACAAGCCAACTGGCTCTGCCATCAGCTTCATTAACTTTTCACTCAGTTGCATAAACTGTTTACATCTAAACCAAGTGATACCCAGCCAGGTCTGCATAAAAATACGGTTGGTAAAAGGGTGTATAGCTGGCCATTAACCAAAGAAAATCTCTCTTACACCCATTTTCACCTTGAGTGAAATGACAAATGATAGAGTTTCTCCCTAGTGGGGCTACAGGTCCAGCCTCCACTGAAAACACAATGAAATCTAATGGAAACAACAACCTACCTCAGATATTGATTTCCATGGTCCCTGAGCTTCTGCAGAGTTGGTCCATGTTCATTCAATCTGCTGAATTGGCAGTGCAAATGTTTGGGAAAGGAAAATAATTCAGTTCCGTATAAATAACTTAGAAACACTTATTGCAATCACAGAGTGTATCAATAGTTTCTGGAGACGTATTCACATTACGACCATTGAGACCAACATTCCAATTCTATGGGCATTGTTGTGTAAAAGAACACTGAACATCAAAGAGGCGGAACACAATTGTATCGCTACAGCTCTCTCTGAAGTGTGGAAGAGGAAGATTAAAAATCACCCTGGTCTCTGTCTCCCCTCATTCTCTCAAATATAGGCTGTGGACTGAATGCAGTATATCTCGTTCAGTCAACGTAAAACACAGAGAGAATAGGATATGAGGAGAGAGAGCCTTTTGTCTTTGTGACTGTCTCGTAAATACTCTTTCTCTGAACAAAACATTTCATGAGGTTCTCTTTCATCTTTTCGACAAAGTCATTACCGTGTTTTAGAGTATAGCCCTAGAACCCCCTTAACTAAACATTTGTTTATCCAGTCTGAGTAAAACCAGATATAGAGAGGCATATAAATCCACTTTGATCAGAGCTGGGCCAACACACTAGTTCAGCATGTGATCCAGTCCAGGGTGAAAACGAATGACTTCTCGCTTGTGATTTCCTACCATGGCATGGTAAATGGGAGCATTGGCAGCTGCACTATCTGGTAGAAGCGCTACAGGGTGCACTGAGCTGCTCTCTGAATACATCATGTAGACAAATGCTGATAGTGTAAAAGAGCACCAGGGATTCATTTCTATGTCGTCCACATTCACAAAATTCCATTACATTACAAGCATTTGGCAGATGCTTTTATCCAAAGGGACTTACAATAAGTGCATTCAACATAGGTAGGCAAGAGAGCTACTAGTCACCAGAAATCGTAAGTGCATTTCTTTCCTAAACAAGCATCTAAGAGCAGAACCAGTGCTAAGGTAAAATCTCAATAACAAAGTGGTTGGAAGTGTGAATACGTCATCAAAGCTCTATACGAACATCAACCAAGCTTATACAACATGCTCATTGATTCTGTGTCAGTGACTCCGACGGGAACTTCCTCCCTGTGTATTATCTATGTAAATCTGAATGTTATTGGTGTGGTGTGAACCACTGATGCACAACAATGGTCATTGCCTTGTAATCGTCCAGCACAGTCATTCCTGTCTACGCTACGCTGTAGTGGACAGGCCTCGGGCATGTCAGAACCATTGGGCACACAAGTTTGATGTGATAATTCCCAGGCAGTGAACATGGAGCCTGTATATGGGCCCTGTCTCTGCCTCACTGCACCTCCCTCTGCACGGTTGATGAGTCGGGCTCTTTTGGGAGTGTGCATGTGTATGCGTGTATGTAACTGTGTGTTTGTGTGCATGTGTGCATCTGTGCATATCGGACAGAGGGTCGGTGATGGGTAAAAGATCAGGTGTGTGTGTGTGTGTGTGAATGCAACATTACACATGTAGCGCTCAGATGCACCAGCACATTACTGCATCGTCAGTGCTGCTCAGTGTGGGAAAATAAGACCGATTCACTTTGGATCACACTGTGAACGCCAGATCATTGTTTAATCTTTAACCCAATGCTGAAATTATACACTGTGGCAAGGCGCAGTTGAAACTGCACCTGTTCTAAATGAGAAGGGCTGAGACTTGTTCACCTGTTCAAGCTGTGTGAGGGGTAGAGGCACACCATGACTCCCTGTGACTGTGAATTCCCAGCTGCACGTCCACTGGCTCATTTGGCATTCATTGGCCTGCTGGAGCTTCAATTTAGGCTGCAGAGCGCCAGAGATAATACCTGTTGTCAGGAGAGAGCTAGAGAGGTGAGGTTGTGTGAAAGAACCAACGCTGAATAACATATGTGTAGGTGCATGTGAGGTGTACGTGCTTATAGCATATCATCTAGACTGTTGAAATAATGCAACAATCATGAAGTTGAGCGGATTCCCACGTCACCGCCCACACCCTGACATACACACACAGAGAAACACATGCACATGTATAACTGGCAGAGTTTATTGCCAGCTGGCCCAGGAAGATAATGATGATGTGCTCATTATTATGAGCAATTGCTTTATTTACTGCTCCTCTCCACTTCTCACTCTCCTCTTTAGGGTGCCATCAAAACTTTATTATGGGGAAATCCCCAGACTCCTTCATTTCGGGGAAACTGCGGAGACCACAACAAACATAAAAACTAACAAAAAGAAAAAAGAAAGAAAAAGTGTGAAAGTTCATTCCTAACTGTGAAACAAAGACTTTATCAGACATTTAGAAAACTGGGCAAAGCATTAGAGGCCTGTGGATCACTGACAGCAAATCAAATTCATGGCTGCTTAGTATTCTTCTAGTTCCACTCCAGCAACATTGCTATAGCTCTGAGCGAATGGCCATCTGTTAGAGAAAATCACTATCCAGTAGCATGCCATGCCATGCATGTTGCTGAGGCATCAAGAGTCATCTTTCTCTGGCAGTACTGGTGTACTGAGTAAGATAGGCAGTAGGTGACTAGGAGAGATCCCAACCAAGGGAAATCAGTGAGTCATTTTCTAAAGCAGCAGGCAGAGATGTTCATCTGTTGTTCAGGCAGAGAATGATACAGATCTAAATCCATCCCAAGGAATGGGAAACATTGAGGATACATGGATGCAGTATGCTAGAGCCTGCGTGTTGTGACAAGTCCAGATGAAGCTCATCCCACCAAATTGAGATGTTGCAGTCATACAGAGTCAGTTTGAGATAAAAACAGAAATTCTGTGTTCAATGGATACACTTGGTTCATCTTGCAGGGTGCTGCTAACTTGCTAGCAATGCGACCAGTCTCTCTTTCATGCCTATTTGCATTGTACATTTATTAATACATAACATTTTAAAGTCTGTTGGCAGCAGAGACAGAACAATATGTAAAAGCTGACCTGGCTGTCTTCATGATGAGATATGGTTTGGTATGGTACCTGAAGTAACTATAATGAAATGGACAATGCATTGTATAGCTCAATAGCTCTGAACAGTATAGCTATTAGGCAGCACCACTATGAAGACTGCTAATTTAATTATTACTGATAAATTATGGCATAATTGTCAAACTTTCGCTGACTGCTGCTTTAATTATGGTTGGTTCCAGCCATTGTGCAGTGATCCCCAGCAAGTGACATGCCCTCTTTCCCACTCAGTGTGCTTTGCCCATCCATTTTCTGTGAAATCCGTGCCCCGTAATAGCCACGGGAGATTAATCGGTGTCTTTTAGCTTCCCTGACTGCAAAGAGTGATGTGTGGGATGTGCATCCACCTGACAGGGGAAAATTGGACCATTTGGCTTTTTATCATGGTTCACATAGCCTCCCCTTCCTCTGAACTCATACAGGCATATTAACCTATATAGGACAAGGCAGCTCCCAACAAAGATCAGACTCCTACTGGAAGCAGCATGGGGGAGCGTATGGAGTTTAGAGTGGGTCAATTGAACATCTGCGTGTGTGTGTGTGTGTGTGTGTGTGTGTGTGGAGTCCTGCCCTGTGGATACAGGTTTTCACTGGCAGGACGAGGAAAGGCTTGGAGTTGTACTACGTTAAGGGCATCAGCCATGGATGGCTCAGCCAACTGTCATCACATTACAGAGAGCTTTATCAACTCGAATTCAGAGGCAGAAAACAACCAAGGCACACAGAAAACGTTGCTGGTCTCTGGTCTCCTTGTTTTCCTGTGTCTGTGACAGATCAAGAAAATGCATATGGCTTTTTTTTAAATCTATTTTAATATTTTAAATGATTTTCCTCCAATAAATCAGAGTTCTGGTGAGGTACTCAAATATCGGCAGATGGAGTAGTTACATCAGATCCCACGTTTTGGTCAATAACATAATGACCAGGAAACCTGACTGAGCTTTTTATGACACGCTTGGTTGGATGTGTGAATAACAGAGGGAAAAGGTGTCACATGCACACACTTTGCCTTTTATGCTTTCTGACAGCCTGTCAGAAAGTCCAGATAGGAGGAAAAAGGCTTACCTAGCTCCCTGTGAAGTGTAGGATTTAAGTAGGGACAAAATACAGACTGTCATAAGAAGTAATGATACCCATGAACCCTGGTGGAATGGGGAGGGGGCAAAGCATTAACAGTATAAAAGGAAAAACATATCTCTGTGATACAGCACAACGCTGTGACACAGTAAAAGTGATGAGGTATGTCAACATCGACCATGTTAGCCACTCATCTGGTCTATTTATCTGCAATTCAGATTTACTGAGAGTGTCCTCAACCGAACAACTGCTGCCAAGAGAGAGAAGAGAGAGTTTAGCAACAGTATATGTCTGCAACACTGTCTCATAATCCATTTTCACTGCTGCTGTTAGGTCAAGTTCAGTGTATTTACCAAGATCATGATCTTGTTAGCGGTTCATCATTTTGAGGAAATATGTTGGGAGGAAAAAAGCTTTTTCCCCTTTTATTACATTTTATTTCGGTTAAGCTGTTTACATGCACCTTTGATATCCTGCGATTGAGTCTCCCTGTTGCATCCAGGTACCACCTCCCTATTTGACTGAGCAATAGTTACTTTTGATACACAGGAAAGGAGCATAGCCACTGTCTCCCCAGTTCTGTGTTGTCTTAAATGTCCTCATGCATTTAGTCTAGACATTATTCTCTTTAACTGAAGTGGTAGAGAGGTAGTGAACTCCCCGGAGAACTGGGAGGGAAATGAGTGGTCTCGTTCGGGCTGTCCTGCTGCACAGTCAGGACGTTTCACTAATTAATCAGTTGCTTGGCAACATGTGGCAGGGACATGATTTATGGCAAACAATCTACACACCTGTTAAACTGAGGCAGGAATGGGCGGCGGTGGAGAGCGGCGAGTCATTTTGCAGCCCGACAGGCTGTATAAATATCTACCAACCAAATTGAGTTTGATTGGAATATTTCCATGTTGAGGTGTACCTTCCCCAGGGAGGGGGAGCTGATTGGATTTGTATTGTAAAGGAACACAATTACCTCAAGGATGTTTCGACTCTGCGTTATTTTCCCCATCGTCAATTCATCAGATCACACGCTGCATGCCCATTGTGGTTAAGTCAAGTACATGCAAGATATTTATGTAACTACAGATGACATAAATAGAGGCTTTGTGGGTTTATCAATGCTTCCCTCACATCCTCAAAAATCCCTCACATCATTTTCAAACAAAGCTTAACTACAGCAGAGGGTTCTAGAGGGAATAACATTTTTTACCAATCCAAGGCCAGATTTCCCCCAAATCCTCACGTAGCTTGCTTGTACCTGTAGGGGCATAGCAGTTATCCAGGGAATCATGTTGTCTCACATTTTTCACATTGTTCCCTTGGCATCTATTTGTTTACAAAAACAAAGATAATGCCGTGCCCTCTGCATAGCAGTGTGCCTGACTCCTTCCAAACAACAGGCTCCTCACCTATGTTTTGACATCCATGCCACTTCATAGAGCTCTCAGAGTGATATTATGCTGAATGTGTCATGGGATCCCTGGCTTGTTTCTGGTATGTGTTTACAACCAAACTATATGTGACATTTTCCCTTAATTTCTGAAAGAACAGCTTTTTGTTGAATAGAAATTGTTCACAGAGAAAATAACTTTACTTCCTGATAGAAGAGCTTATGCTGAGCCACTGCTGCCTGTCTCAGTGAGCTTGTTCATCACAGCTCACTAATTAAATCAGGAATCCATTAATTGTATTTCACAGCAGTCGGGATCTGCAAATTAGGATTCAAGGAGCTCATTTTGCAGGCACTACTATAATTGCATGGTGGTCACAAATGCAATTATTCCAATTATGCCAATCGTTTCAGTGCTGAGTCTTTGCTACTCTCCCTGAGTCACTCAGGTATGAAGTGCTTTAGTATGTTTTGTGGAACCCTCCACAAATTTCAAATTAAATTTCAATTCATTTTCAATTCAATTTCGTGTTAACTTCAGAGGAAATACAGCTAAATACTGTGTGTCATTTAAAATTAATGTTTTATTGGTGCAGTTGGTGCAGCGCTCATCAGGCAGCTGAGGGGAAATGTCTTCATGCCTTCGCCTGCTGTGATTCATTTGTTTGTAATCGCATTGTTTATGCACACCCTCCTCTGCCTGGCTGGTTAATTGTGCATTTTTGGTTTGAATTAGGCACCAGTCCTGTCTGTGGCCTTCTGCTGAACATCCCTGTAGATTTTCTATTGGCCACTGGGGTGTGATCACCATGCAACTCTCCATATAGTAATGACTAGTCAGGGGATCCACAGATGTCCTCACTTGCACACACCTCACGGTCTATGACACAACTGCTCCATCTTCCTATTCCCCCGACAGTTTTCTGTTAGTGAGCTCTTTGATCTATGGGCTACAGAAACAGTGTGTGCATTTGGATGTTTGCATGTGTGTGCGTGTGCTTGCAGCTACTGTCTTATCGTGACTTGTCAAATAAGATAATTGTGCTGGATGTACCAGTCCCTGTGTGGCATTACCCTTTTCTGTCACCTGTCAATTGGTCCATTAATGGAAAGTCAACCTGATGACCAGTGTGATATCCCACAAGGTTTTGAACAGGGACATTGTCACCCCCAGCAACAGCCGTCAAAGCAGTCTGGTCAGCCGTCCGTCCGTCCGTCCATGTGGCCCGTAGTTTAGAGGGCTAGCACTCTCTTTATTTATTTTACCTTTCTGCTGAGCACAGCAGCTGCAGTGAACGCATGCCATCCAGTCGACAAAGCACTGATTAATTGTCTGCCTGCAACAAGAGAGAGAGCAACAAAGGGAGGGGGTTAGGAGATGGAGTGGATAGCGGGGTATCATGGGATAACTGTCCATGCAAGCTTTGACAAGACCAATCTAAAGAAGTTGATACTGAGTAATGCTTAAGAAAGCATACCTGGCTGAGGTGTGTGTGGATGTCTGTGCATTTGTGAGTGTGTGTGTGTGCATGCCTGTCTGTCTTCCTGTTTGTTAGTCTGTGCATAGGTATGTGCCTGCTCAACACTATGAAAATGTGTGTGTGTGTGTGTGTGTGTTTGTGTGTTTAATACAGCGTCTTCCAGTCACAGCATAGCGTTTACCTTGCTGACATGTCTCTCTCTCTCTCCCGTCTCAGCAGGAGGGGGGTGTGTGTGTGACATCTCATCAACCAGACGGCATTTGAGATAAATGGGGAATCGATAGTCATTGATTAGGAAAGCTGCCACGAGAATCTCTTCCCTTTCCCCTGCCTGTCATCCCTCAGCCCCCTGGTGCGGAGGGCAGATGGCCAGGCGTGCCCAATGGTGCTCAACACACAGAACATGTTTAGTGGCCCACACACAACCTCTCCACAGGACTCAGCTGTGTCCTCCTGCCTTTCCAACCACAGCTCAGACTAACACAGATGCAAACAGACACACAGAAACACACACGAGTATGCTGCAGCATTCTCATGGATCTCTGCAGGGGATGTCAAGGGACATGAGTCCTATGATTATTTTGAGGAATAAGGTTAAATAATGTATTAATTGTTAATTACGGATGATGAAATGTTACAAAATGAGCTATTGATATTTTTATTTTTACTTTTTAGAAATGAATAGCACAAACCATGTTATACATGCTCTGTGTCATGTGTACAGTCATGCAGTACAGTACAGTCATGCCTGAATGTCTGAATGTTGATGTACTACCCTTACGCTTACTGGACCTTGACTAGGAGGGAATTAGCTCAGGTTTCCCGTAATCCATCACTCCCACTCATCGTTTCAGAGCCAATTTACTACCCCAGCCCTTTTTCTGTTGCTGACGCTGGTCAATTTGCCATATGGCTCTACTACAGGTAACTGTTCTGTGATATTTGTGTGTGTGTGTGTGTGTGTGTGTGTGTGTGTGTTTGGTTCAGAGAGGAGCACTCTGTATTCAATATTCAGATGGAATACAATGAACTCACTGCACCTGAACAGGTGTGGAGTGGGAGGTAATGCCAAAAGCTCTCTCAGTGACTCAGCACAATGAGCAATCTGCAACACCAAACCACCAATTATCCTTTAGACTAAAATAGGAGAGAAACTCACAGAGGCTTTTCGTGTTTTTGTTCATCTCTGGTTTGTACCAGCTTCAGGAATGCGGTCTGATATGTGATCCAGAATGAGGAAACTTTATTGTTTACTACGAGAGGGTTGAGAGGTTGAGATCTCGACGGGAGATTGAGATTCCTCATTCAGCAGACACTCTGCTTTTCCACACACACAGTTGTAATTACTACAGCAGCACATCATAGATATTATATCAACGCCATATGCCACAAAAACATTGTGGCATGAGACAATTTTCTTGTATGAGTAACAGGGTTCACAATAACAATTTATAATAAATATGGAACTGTTTATGTGTGGAACTGCAGCTACGAAGACCATATTTATCAGATGAACATGTCCTCATGCCTCACACAACATATTTCAAGATGCAATGTCCTATCAAACGCTTAGATTTCCCATCTGAACCTGTAACCCGTGTTTATTTTATTCTGAGGGGTGTATTCCAGTAAATGAATGTATTGTGTGGGAGTTTACAATACAGTACACTACAAGCCTTATGTGGTCTCTTCCTATAGATCATTTTCAGTAGAACATTAAATGCTTGCACAACACGTCTAGATAACATGATTGTGGGTTGCATGCTGCTCTGGTTCCTAAGTGCATACTTTATAGGTGATAGGCAGATCCATCCTCTATAGAATGGTAAGTGAATCATAAAAAACCTTCTCCCACTCTCTCTCGCTCTTTCTCTCTCACAGCAGAGAGCTCATTTACTGCAAGAGGATGTGGGTCGGCCTGACTTTTGAGTGGATGTAACTCACGCAGTTTCTCTGAATCAACTGTACATACATACTTATCTGAATGAGCATGAATGAGTGTACATACAAATCAAATCAAATCACATTTATTTGTATAGCCATTAATCACTGTTACAGTCTCAAAGGGCTTCACAGGTGTGAAAACAATAAATGGTTAGTACATGACACCCCCCAACCTTGGACCCTCACAGAGGACAAGGAAAAACTCCCACAAAACCTTTTAGGGAAGAAATGGAAGAAACCTCGGGAGGGGCTACTCAGAGAGGGACGGTCTGGCGTGCAATAGATGTCGAGTTTGAGCAAGTAGAGTATACAGTGTACATAATAGTTTATTTGGGTGGGACATCCAGATCTGATGTCTAATACACAGATAGTCTGTCACAAGAACTAACACATTTATCATTTATGGAGAAGAGGGTGACTTATTTTGTGAGGAAATCCAGGATTTCATAATAGCCGTTGCATGGTGTGTCAGAATAATACCAGTGAAGCAATACCCCTGACGTCAAAGAGGTGCAACAAAACACCTATTCATCCAAGACCAATAAGAAACTGAGTCAAGAAAAAACAGTACTTTGATCACGCAAAGTGTTGTGCGCATCATGCCATTTTTGCATGACCTTGAATGTTAGAAGCTGCAGGGCACAAATAGCCCCAAGCAGAACAGATGTTCATACATAAATATGTGTACTGCCACGTCAAAACCGAGGTCATATGTTTCCTGCAGTTTCTGGAATGTTCACTTTGGATTTGAAGGGTTAGATATAATTAATTAACTAGGTTACTCCATCTCTACTGGATAGTGGGATGGGTATTTTGGAATGAGGGCTATTGCTCTTGTTTACATTTTTCAAGGCCCCCAGTAGAAGTTTTCCAAAACACAAATCACATTGATTCAGCACACTCATTCAACTTCTTTGTTTCTTATCATGCATTCCCTACATAGTTAAGCTCAACATTCTCTCCACATAGTTTTTATTTTGTTGGGATGAATAATACCGGATCACATCTCTATTGCAGTGTGCAAATCCTTTTGATTTCCGAAATAGATCTCATCCACTACAGCTGTAAAGATGGGAATGTTTCCCTTCTTTTCTAAACAAATATTATTAATTAATTAAACATTAATGACCGCATTAGTGTTATTAATGTGTCTGAAAATTGTCTGTGAATATGACAGTAGTAAGAGGTTAAAGATCTAATCGGAAAATTCACTGATTTCCTGTGTTTCTCCCAAACTCCAGCGCCATGTGGGAACGTCAGTGTTGTCTATGAGGCCTTCTGGCTGTCAGCCTCCTAGGAATACTCCTGTACCAGAGCCTTTCATACTGTCCTCGCTCACATGACCCTGGCTGCCCTGAGAAGATACTCACGACCTATCCGTCACACTGCTCTGCTTTCCCATCAGACACAGGATATGTGTGTCAACAGGGGAGGACTGCATGCTGAGACAGCCTTGATATTGCAGAACCAAACAAATGTTGTGGTTGCACTGTAATATATGTCATCAGCTATTCACGTTCATATTGAACACCTATAGTAATTGTTGGTTTTATATTCACGCTGTTATTCACATAGTACATCAGTTCATACAATTAAGATCTCTGCAGTGGACCTGGGTTATTGTAGTCTCATCCACCCCCGCGGGGCCACATAATCCTGCCTTTGGAACGATACATTAACGTGAAACTACCACTTGGCCTGAAGTAGTTCTCCTGGGACTGATCTATAATCTGCTACTTAGAAGGCCTAGATTTGCAGTCATGAAGATGAAGCCACGGGAAGCTGCATACAGGATTTGTGATATCAGCACATATGACAAGCCTTAATGGGTACTGCATATGGGGATCACACCCGTGACAGGTTATTTATGCATTATGGCAAAGAGGAGCTAAAACCCTGATCAATGTTGAAGTGCTACACTTTAATTAATTGTATACTCCATTACTTAAATGCCACAGAGGGATCATTAAGTAAAGATGCCAGCCTGCGATCAATATGTAACACACTCATGTAATGCGCAGATGAGTCAACGTCCAGTGCATTTACAGTAGCACTGTGTGGTGCTTACTAAGCAGTGTAGATAGCAATTAATAATGCTGTTTTATGAAGCAGAGAGTTGGGGGGAAGTTGGCTCATTTTTAATGTATACATAAAGTTCCTTGTCTGAACTTATTGACCAATATTCCCCAAAGACAACACGTCAATAAGGTCTTCAAAATAAAGTCACTTTATGACTTTATTGTTTAGATATTTAACAAATGAATCCTAGGAGAGCTGTTGAGCTTTGGCCTTCACCTGCAGGCCTATGATGCTGTATCCCTGTTCCCATGTGACATGTCCTCTGCTTTTTGTCTCACGGCTGGGATCTCTCTCCTCACCTGTGTCTATGACGTGGCTCTATCCTAGCACTGTCTACCTTTTCAATGCTGATACAACTGTATACAATTTGAGCTCTGTTTTTACTTTACATAGTAAAATTAGCTTTGCCTGAAATTGTTGCCATAGCAGAGATGCAATGTAAATCTAGTCTAATTTCATCTCCCTCCCATTTCAGTTACAATTGACTCAAATCACTTATAAGATTCCCCAATTACAAAATAGCGGATCTGCAAATCTGAAATCTCATAAAACCTGGAAGGAAAAACATTTGGACTGTACCCAAAAAGCTAAGGATCCAATGATATCATCCCCTTAATCTCATTGTGGGAAATAGAGAGCCATTTGTGGGTTGGGTTGGGCTGTGACTAACAATGATTCAGGGAAGAGTGTCTAATGATTCAGAGGTGACTAGACTGAATTGGGCTCTCTCTGAGGGGACAACTTGACCGACAAGCTTTCCACAACCTTTCAAAACCCAGTGACCATTAGACCCACTATCTGCACTGCGACCACCGCATACCTCTTCTGCTACAACTGAATTAAGTGTGATAACATTTTTCCAGTGTTGCTTATTACCCTCGCCTGCTGACTTGACTGACCCTAATAGCTGCGCTGGTTTGTGGGTTATGCATGCCAGTGAAATGATACTGTGTGTTGAAACTGGAGCAGCACAGGGGACTGCATCGTGCTCAGATCATTGAGCAATGTGTAAGGGGATGGGATATACTATAGGAGGTCATAGTGCCCAGTAAACTGTCTCAACTGTTCCCTGCTGTACAGTGGGTGACAGGGCACAGTGCTGAAAATGACCCACCTGAGGCTAGAGAAGGCACAGGCTTACCAGTCTAATTATAGAATAACCAACTAGCTCTTACCATTCATGTGGCAGCAAAATAAGCCTGCCCATGCTCACAATTTCAACTAATTTAAAAACAAGCTGTTGAGGGTGGCAGATGGCCACATCTGTCCTTTAATTCCTGTAAGTGAAAAGGTTTTCACTGATGAAGATTGGCTCCAGTCTTGGAGGAGAGTCCTCCCTCTTACCTAGCACAGACGGGCACAGGACCGCTGCTGAGCGGGCACCAGAACAAAGCACTCCAACAGCTGCTTGATAATATGCAACCATTAATTACATTCTGATGCCTCAAGTCTGGCCTGTGTTGCAAATTATGTAAGAATGCATTGCACAATGTCCACCAGACACTGCAAGCTCTTAATAATTATTTTCCTCACTTTTTTACTTATTCAGTCTTCTTTAATCGTATTCAAATAAGGACGTGCATTTCTATTTTTCTGGATATAAATAGATTCTTTGTGTGGCTGGTTCCATTGTGTTATTCAATTATTCTCATTTCTTTTATTCTTCCAGCACTAACATATGTGCGAGGCATACAGCAACCTAATCTTAGCAAACAGCAAGAAAATATTACGAGATATCTGTTCCTTTAAAGACTCGGCTCCGACTCTGTTTTGTACTGGATCACGGTGCATTGTGTCGGCCTGTGTTGGACAGTGTGACATTTTGTGGAACCCAGAGAAATCAGTGCCTGGCAAAATGAGTAAACAGCTGGATCAAATCTGCAAGGGTCAAGACCTTGTTGGCTCCAGATCGGCTCAAACATGCTGTTTGGTTTGCTTTCCGTTTATTTCCGTTTCCTATTACTCTAGTAGATGCTGTTGAGGGGAGTTTATGAGCATCCCATGTCCTGTACTGCCTTTTTTGACGGTCACAGTTACACAAACAAATTTTGTCCTTTTAGGCCCTCCACTTAAGCTAAATGGTATTCAGTCAGATAGGATTGCTTGAGAGTTGATGATGGCTAGAAGAGTCAAGCATTTACTATTCACCCGAAACAGGATCCAGGCAACTGTGGACTGCACTCTAGAAATGTCTGCTGCTGCCAAAAGAAGAATCACTGATGAAAAGACACAGAGTGCTGGACTTTCAGTTATGTCAACACAGTCAGACCTTGGCATAGATGTTCATCCAAACTCTAATATTGACCAGTGCAGCTGTGATTTTTTCAATCAATGCTGTAACCCAGGATCCCAGGAAAGATTGGACAGTAACAGGTTCTTAAGCACACAACTATGTTATATACAGTTTCCACAGTTTCTTGGTTTTCTCTAAAACAACTTTCACAGTAGACAGCAGCCTTTATATTTCTGACTAATATTGACCTAACGCTGGCAGCAGTGAGACAGTTCATTACCGGAGACAGTTTTGGTTCTCTAAGCGCTTTGTGTCAAGTTTCAGGTTAGCCTATAATCCTAAGAATCAGCCACAAGAAAGGGTGGCGGTACTTTTTCTCCATTTCTTTTTTGCAGGCTATGAATGGTAAGAAACAGACCCATTGAAGTCTTTCATTGGAAAAATGAGTCCGTACCTTGATTCTTAGACACTACCTCACCTTCAGATCCCATGGGTATATGAGCACGTACAGATCAGTATCAAGCTTTGATCCATCCCACCTTAATTGACCATTTAAATTCTGCACTGGACTAAAACGAACAGGGGAAGCTGGGGGAGTAGGGGGAGTAGGGTATGAAACCAAATTTTCAAAATCCAGTGATGGATTCAACCAAAATGTTGCATTTGTGTTGAGTTGAGCATTTTGCACCATTCTTTCTGCACTCTCTCTCAAATCAATACAAGGCTAATAAGAAGGGGCTCAGCTTTGTTGAATGCTGTTGCCATTCTTGTCATGCACCAATGGATTATTATCTGGAAAGAAACAAGCGACTCTTTTGTAAGACAGACCACTGAATGCTGTGCCATTCTGCCCCAGGTAGGAAGGATACAATGGGCTCAATGTTTGACATCTGAACCAACAAGGTATCAGTGGCTGGACTAGTTTCCCCTTCTGGAGTCATTCTCCTAGGTCGATGACCTGGCAGTTGGCAGATATGGCAGAAGAGGCCCCCAGTTAGTTTCCCTCCACCACCAGCCCCCTCCAAAGGACTGGTTTACCATGTGTCGGGAACACAATGCAACACAATGCCAACAAATAGGCCAGGCACAAAGGTGTTGGATGACTTGTCTTTGTATGGTGTGAAAGGCTGACACTGCAGTTTGACTGCACAATGACAGGAGGCGGAGACTAAGAATCTAAAGGTAGTATTGGAACTTTGTGTGTGTGTGTGTGCGTTCCCGTGCATGTTTGAGTGACGTCTGTTTAAAATAATATGCATGCACAACCATCACACAAAAGACAACAATAACACAGCCACAATTAAATAATAAACAGTGGTTAACAAACTGTGAGTGTCATTACATGAGAAGGCTTTTTTTTTTTTAACAAAATTGATTGAAAGTTTTAAGTGCATTGATCTGAGTGCATGTTCCCACAAAATAAAATAACATTTTTTGATAATCTGTGACCCAACTGTACCTGGACTCCCTCTGGGCTCTCGCCCTCCTCGCTACCACCCGCCGTTGCCAAGGTTTCCGTGTACGCGCTGCGAGAGCGGAGCCGCGCGATTACCATACAGTATTGCCAGACATGGCGGCGGACCTACAACCCGAGTGGATTTCTTGTCTCCCTTCTTCCTGGAGTTATGGGGTTACTCGGGATGGACGTGTCTTCTTCGTTAAGTAATTATCTGTTGAAACATGGTTTAAGACATTTCTATCTGTTTGTAATTCGAACCAAGTCCTCGGGTAATACATTTCCCTTTCTCACCAACAGCGAAGAAGCCAAGAGTACAACCTGGTTGCATCCCGTAAGTGGCGAGGCAGTAATAACTGGGCACAGAAAAACTCCAGGTAAGGTGTCACCTATAGCAGTCAAGTTTGTCTCTTATATTTAACCTCTTGCGTGTCTATCCTCTTGCATGTCTATACGCATTATATAAACCGTCCATATCTCTAACGAAGTACTTGCCACACGTAGAGAGGCTGTGACCGAGACTAAAAATCACGCTTTGATTTTTGATGCGTGAGTGGGCTTTAGCGCTTTCGTGCCCACCTCTGCCCAACTCGTGTCACTTCCTGGTGAACCTCTGGCAGTTGGTCAGTCAGTGAAGTTGGCGAGTTAACGGACGTTACAGTGCTGTGAACTTTATTAAGATGACTCAACGAACCGCTTTGTCCGTATTAACAACCACAAACAAGGAATTGAATTCCGGTGGTATATTGTTTTTCTTGGAGCAAAGTGACGGCGTCAAACTGACCAGGTAGCCGGTCAACTAGACGCCAGATAGCTGGGCAGCTAGGCTAGGTCGCTAGTTTCAGACAGCGCTTGGTAGCCCACTAACCAGCTCGCCTTCAGTGGCAGCACCGTGTTCACTGATTTGACAGGTATATCCAGCAACAGCTGCTGCAGACTAAGGAGCTAGTGAATGTTAGCTGTACATCTTCAAAATTACCTTGCTCTGTCTCACTCCTGCAAGCGATTCTGCAGGAATCTAATATGTTACTGTTGTATGGTTAAATGCGTTCACTGTCATGCCGTGCAACGCGGTTAATTCTAGTGACGCCTACAATGTAAGGCTACAAGCCTCCTCTAAAGCCAAAAGTCACTGCAGAGCGCAGCCACTGATGCTTTTTAGTGGGAGCTGCGTGCTCAACGTGCACAGCTGGCAAAGCATCACGTTAGTTCATTGAACACTCACTCCATCTGTTTGCTCCGCA
This sequence comes from Gephyroberyx darwinii, assembly GCA_900660455.1. Classification (NCBI taxonomy): domain Eukaryota; kingdom Metazoa; phylum Chordata; class Actinopteri; order Trachichthyiformes; family Trachichthyidae; genus Gephyroberyx; species Gephyroberyx darwinii. Next base: position 14,952 of record CABFOQ010049029.1, on the reverse strand, counting down.
ACTCTGTGTTCATGTGTTTTTGTCCAACCCCCCTACACAGACCTACCGACTGGATGGGAAGAAGGATATACTTTCGAGGGAGCACGGTGCTTTATCAAGTGAGTCTGACCCCCCCATGTCATAACTCGAGACCATGCATAAGCATAAACAAACATACCACATGGATTCAAAACACTCCCCTTTTGATTACCACCGTGACTGGAGCTCACCTTGGTTGTAAACAGGAATGTATTTCTATTTTTTTTTCTCCACAAATATAAAGCCAAACCACTTGCTCCTGTATTCCTGAACACAGTATATACTGACATAACTAAATAGTGCATGGCTGTTAAGTTGGAACCTTTACTCCTTATTTGTGTGCAGTTTATCAGTAAAGTTAATGATTGCACGGTGACTTTGTGCAAATAGGGAGACAGTGGGTGAAGTGTGGTTGTTGTCTTGCATTTATTCAGAATCGCTTTGTCCATACCTGAGCCTATTTAGAGAGCTGAACCAAAATATGAAATGTTATTTTTTTCCTGCCAGTTATTCCCACAGTTTCAGATATTTTGTCATCATCAGATACTGGAAGATATTTCCAAGTAACATGCCGACCCATTATATGATTTCAAAGGCATCATATTTATATTCCCTCCATTTATTTTGTTAGAGCATCATATCCCCAGTGTGCTCATTTGTTGTGGCTTTGTGGGCAGGAGAAAATGTGACATATCTTCTGTGTCCACTAAGATACATGAACACTTTGGTTTCCTCTCCGTTTGCATCATTCTATACATCAATAGAATGTTACATAGTCTTTCAACTATATTTCACATATTGCCTCTCTTTCCTCCATGGTAGCCTTATACATGGGCCTAATCAAAGGCGAGCACTAGGACTGTCATTCAGATAGCACTGATGCATCATCTGCTGCTGCTCAGAATGTGTTAAATCCAAAGGGATGAGATGAAATATTTTATTTTGCATGTCCCAGTGAAATATCTCTCTCACACAACAGGCATAGGCTTTTTTAGGCTCAGATGCACTTCTCTGCCAAAATACATGAATGCTTTTGGAGTATGATTGAAGACATTGCAATATGCAGGCTAAGAATTTAGAATTATGCCTTATTATCCTCGCTGAATCCCCTCTCCCTCTTTGACTCGCTCATGAATTTGAGGAGCTTCATGTGGCAGGCTGCCAAGCAGTAGAAATGAAAGGCAGTAATTTGATATTCCAGTACTAAATCACTAACTCCCTAGTGCAAATCAGACCCAGGCGATCACATTGATTAATTGAGCACTGTGTTTCTGACACAGCCCCATAACATGGTAACATTGACTATAGAACAAGTTACAAAGAGCATGTTGATCCAATGTAAACAGTTAGAAGGTGCCAGAGAGACTGCTCACAGACTGTGGAGGAAACTCTGTGTGAGAGTGAGGCTGAACTTGGTTTGACCCGAGGAATGTAGGACCATACAAATTGATGTGACTTCATCATCAGTGTAGTGACCACAGATGACCTAGGCATAACCGAGGCTGCCACGGGCTGGCTCCTTTGCACTGTTTTCTGCAGACACACGAGAAGTTTCTCTTTGTTGTTCTACTATGCAGGAGCTATTCATTAGGACTCTAGTTATGTGGTCACCAGTGTTGCCACTTCGGTGCCAAAGGAGCCCAAGTAAAATCAAGGCCCCGCATCTACTCGTCAGTCCTCAGTCATAAAGTTGTCCCTGTGATGTCCTTCAGCTTGAGTAATTGGGCTGTTTATAGCTGTGCCTGTACATTTCATTTTGTCTTGTTGTTTCGACATAGCGAGTGTTGACGAGTTCATGTGATAACTATCTTGGACAGTGCTCAGGACATTTTAAGACTTTGTGTGAGGCAGCCAACAAAAGCCTCTGAAAATCATCCAAACCCACTAGCCTTATATCAGCTGGATAAGTCTGCGCCTCTTGTTTTACAACATGCTATCATAACTTAATAATCAATTCAATTTTGAAGTTTAGGTTATGTACAGTTTTAGCCCACTTGAACACACAAACAAAGTGAAAACCTTTTGAACTTAATTGCCACCCCCAAGCTCTTGTTTTCAGACTTACGAAAAAGAAACCAGATTATCCAGAGGAATTCATTCAGATGTGAATCAAGCCTTTTTTTTTTTTAGCCTAGTCTGCAGAAGGAACTGGCCCATACAGAGGCTGGCTGTGTGGCTTGGCTGTTACCGTTGGGCTACCCAGTGTGAGCATCAAGGAGCAGATTGTGCTGACCTAGGGATGTGGGGAGGGGAGGGTGAGGTGCAGGTTGTTGGTGTGATAGTGTGGACTGGAGGCGCTGCCCATCCTGGAGATGTGATTAGGTTATGGTATTGTGAGCTTTGAATGAGTGAAGGTCGGTGCAGATGTTAATCAAATCAGTCATGGCTCACTGCTGTCCTCCGACTGAGCAGTCCACTTCTGAATTTCCGGGTCATTTGGAGGTGGCCCAATGCCAACATGGCCTTGAAGCTTTTTAGTTTGGAGAGCTGCGTGTCAACCGCCAGTACTTGCTCTCCACCATTAGGCAGAGACTGAGATCAGGAGGTGTAAATCTGTAAACTAGGAGTTAATTGCATCCTCAGGCCGCCACTGCTTTGTTTCCAAATCAGATAGTATTGCAGACAGAGAAGAGTAAGCTTACCTACAGTTAAGTTTATTGTAGCTATAAACCGACTTCCATCAGACGCTGGGGGGAGGTGCGCTGCTTTCAGAATAGTTAATCAGTCCAAAGTGAAGCATATTAAGTTTGTTATTGTATTTTCCTTTTTAAACTCTGGTTTTGCCTTTTTCAGTCAGAAGAACACCATCTCTTCATTACTCACATACACACACGCACACACACACACAAATATCAAGGTATCAGACTCTTCCTCGTTCAGCCTAACCTGTCTGCTACTTTGCATCCTGCATCATCATTCTGTGCAGTTGAGAGCTGGGAAACTAATCTCTTATCGAAAGCCTCCCTATGGATGGATGAATAGCAGGGAGCTAGGATCTCTGATGCTGAAGGTGTTATGCACTTTTAAATGAACCATGGGCAAAATCCACACATGCAGTGCAACCCTGAACTTATCTAGACGTTACTCGGAGGGGTTGTATGTGTGAATGCAAATGTACGAGTCAGTTGGTCTGGAAGTCAAACGGACTTTCCCCACCCAGCACCCTAGTCTAAAATCTGTTTTATCGCCGAGTGAGCCCAAGTGTGAATGGAGCAGAAGATTCTCCGGAGTATTCTCTACGAGCGAGTGGGCGTGTTGATGACGTATTTATCCTGCAACTGGCGCAAAACTGGGATAATACAAACATCCAAGGGTGAGGAAGAAGGCACCTGCTTCTTAGTCTTTTCTGCTTACCTGTATATCGCTTTCCACCCTTTTGTCGATACTGCGTCTAACTACATTAGTATTGACATCAATGAAAAAACGGCCCTCGTGCTGTAAACAAAACACTGCGATTTCTGATTTCTGCAGCGTACTTTTTGCATCATGTCCTGTCTGCCGCACGCTCTACCCAGGTCCCACCCCTTGCCTAAACTAACCGGAGTATTTTCTGTTGTTGTGAACGCATCCGAAACGGACATTCTCCGGTGGTGTGCTATATGTGTGGAAGGGCAACTCCGGTTAAAGCGCGGACCTGATTCTCTGGAGAATATCCGAAGTGTATATCTGAAAGAGGCTTATGTCAAAAGTGTACATTTCATTTTAATTTTCAGATTTTCTCGTATATTTAGTTGTGTGCTCTACAGTCAGCCTGTGCACATCATCTGTTCTTCTTTGTTTTCTTTTGTAATGTAAATGGTGGGTTGGCGAGACGCTGTGTCTTCTGACAGATTTGCTACTCTGGGGTACAAAATCCCACATTGTAGTCTCATTTTTAATGAGACACTGGAGCTGATTTGGACAGTCAAACAGTGGGTCATCAAAATGATTTTTCTGTAAATGGATGCTAATGAGAACTTTATTGACCTATGAAGTAATGAATCTTTGGAAAGCGTGTATAAATGGGGCGCACTCAGATTGTACTATAGCGGCTCGTGTTACAAGGGCCTAATATCATGTATAATAATAGGGATGAGTGATGACTCTAATCACAAGTTGATTGCCTCATGGATGCAGGAGGTGTTCACAGCAATTATGTTTATGAATAGAGATGTACGTCTCCCCCGTACTTCCTCTCTTTGTTCTCTCTATCCCTGCCTCATTTTATTCTCTTGTCTGGGAAAGGAGGGAGAAAATAACAGCTGAAGCGAGGGCTAATTGCTGTAGGTTGCATAATGAGGTAGTTGACATTGTGTTGTGAAGGCTAACCTTTCAGTAATAAGTTGGAGGCTCTAACCAGTTGACCCTCACAGCTAGACCAAGAGTGCAGTTAGATTGCTGTCCAATAATTGATGCTGAATCCAGTTTGATGACACTCTGTCAGTGTCCTCTGAGGGCATGCTGGTGCTTCTGAGTGCTCCTCACTGTAAATTGCAACATGAAACATAAATATTTTACTAGCCTGCTTTGCAGCCACTGCTTTGATTAGGCTGTTTCATTTCTGCTGCATTATTTATCGCACAGAACAGAGGAAAGCATGTCAATTGAAATTTGGCCAATTTTGACAAAAGTCTCTCTAGTGAATCTCTGTTTGGCTGCTAGCTCAGGCTGTGCTTTGACTGCCCACACACTGGCTGACTGCACATTTAAAGTAGCACTCCCGGGTTGCTCTCGGGTGGATCAATGTTCAGTCCTACTAATTGCCACTCAAAGTCGAATAATTGAATATTGCTTTTTGATGACTCTCTTTGCTGTCCTTCTTATTGATAACCTGTTTGAGGTTCTGCTTGTCTGACTTGTACTTATGTGTTTTAAACTGATTGAACTACTCAGACGTATTGAGTTTTGTATGACTGGCATTCAGCTTAATGCCTCACAACAAGCGTCTTCTTTGAAAGAGACATTTATCCTTGAACAAGGATGAAGCAATGTCATTATGTTGGCTATCAGGAAGATTCACCACATAGTAATAATAGTAATACACTTTATTTGTGCAGTACTTGTCAAAACAAGGTTACAAAGTGCTTCACAGAACATGTCAAAACACAATTAAAAAGGTAAAGACAAAAACACAGAGAAGCAACCTGACAATGGACCAACTTGACAGTGGACTTGACATATCCAAACAGTAAAACAATGTGAGTAAAACAATGATAAAAAATAAAATAAATAAAAATAAAGAATAAAATTAATAATTAAAGTAACTGGGTAAAAGCAAATCTAAAGAGTCTTTGGTAGTGATTTAAAAGAGGAGGCTAGCTTGATCTCCTCAGCCAGTTTATTCCACAGTACAGGAGCCATAACAGAGAAGGCACGATCCCCTTTCGTTTTTAGCCTGGACTGTGGAACAGCTAAGAGTCCCCTGCCTGAGGATCTTGGGCTGCGGGTAGGTTCATAAGGGAAAAGATCACAAATATAGCTAGGTGCCAGACCATTTTGAGCCTTGTATGTGATCAATTCAATTTTGAAATCAATTCTAAACCTAACAGGCAGCCAGTGCAGCGAGGCTACTATGGGGGTGATGTGTTGTGGCGTTTAGATTGAGTGTTGCTAATGCATTCTGTATTAATTGTAGTCAGGAGAATTTTGGCTCAAACACGTCAGAATTTCAATAGTCTAAATGTGATCACTCTTTCAAGGTCAGCAAAGGACAAATATATCACCATCTGTCATCTCTTTAACCAGAATGTGACTGCTACTACAAACAAAATGAATTTGAATTTGTTGTATACTGAATCATAAACACGCACAAACATCTATTGCCTTTTTTGTGATTGGTCGATATCTCGTCACTCACTATCATACATCATCATCATAGTTTTATCTCCTGGGAATTATTGTCCTTCTAAATACTCTTTAAGGAATCACAACACACGTTTTCTATAACTTCCATAAAATCTGTTTAAATCCAAAATAAGATCTATCATCAAAACATTGACACCTACTCTGACAAAATGATTGCTGTCGTTAAAGTAAATTTGCTGAAAAGACTTGTTCTGTGTTTGAGGGTGGAAACATCAGTGCAATACAAACTGATAAATTTCAGGTAGCAAATTATTTCCAAAATGTATATTGTAGTTGTTTTTGGAATGATGTTTTTGTTCATGCAAGTGTTTCTGTTCCTTTTACTCCTAAAGTTGCATTTCTACAGACCCAGACATGAACCTGAACCTTATCAGAGATGTGGAGAATGGAGTAGCATGTCACAGGCTGCAAGCAGAGGGGGATTTCTGTTTCATCTTGATGAGTGACACTAGCTAAAGTGAATGAAAAATCCCCAGTGCTGAAGGACAACCTGTGGAACCGCCTCTCATTTCAGTCCAAGGGGTTTGTGACACTGAGTTTGTAGGGGCTCTGTCTTTACCTTTACCTGGAGTCTAGTGAGAGCAGAGAGTCGAGGACTGGATCTAACAGGGCAAGCGCTACTAGAATCCCCCTGAAACCCCTGCACAGCTGTGTCAGTGGCAGACATTTGAAAGCTCTCTGTACTCTCCTAGGAATAAGCCAAACCTCTATCTGTCGGAGCAAAGCCTTGTATCAGACCTGATTATATAACCTGGCAAATCCAGCCACTGAATTGAAGGGACAGTGTCTGGTGAGAGAAGAGAGCATAAGTGGTTGGACTTGAAGTTTGATGCTCTCAAGCATGGCTTAGCTGTATTTATGTAAAGCAGTGTGCTCGATTAGCACGCTGCTGTAACGGGGTTCCCACACACATACAGGTGACATTAACCAATGGCACACCAGGGACAATGCCTTATTCACACAGCAAAGCACTGAGGGAGTGTTTACTCACCCCCTGGTTATGAAGGCTGCGGCTGCTGACTCACTCACTCTTGTCAGTGCTCAGTTACTCACACGGCTTACTTGTGTGTTTTAAAGTGTTTGAAGAGGGAATGGATCTGGATCTGGATCTGGATCTGGATCTGCTGTGGATCTGGATCTGCTGTTCATCATCCCTGTCTGTGGCTCCATAACTCTCTTTTTTGAGGCTGGAGACTGATGGGGAGACAGACAAGCAGCTAGGCAGGTAGCTTTGAGCTGCTCAGACAGCTCTCGTGCATTTCACTCTCCGTGGGGTCCCTGCCATCTGGCTTGCACTGGAAGCAAAGTGTGTATGTGAGTGTGTGTTCTGGTGTTTGAATGCAGTGTGTGTGTGTGAGAATGTGTGTAAGAGAGCTTCTGATGTCAGTGGCTGCCCCAGGGGCTGATTAAGGCAGTTTCTCAGTGAAAAAGCAGATCAGACCAAATTTTATCCTCTGCTGTTGTTAATCCGGCCCGTATTTTCGGCTGCCCATCTAAGAGTTTTTTTTATTGAATTTAGTGTTTACAACACTTGCTTGTATCTATTTTTGGAGACTGAAGGCATGGCCGCTTTTGACTGGATCAGGAGGCTTCATGTCTGCAGTGGTCCTAGTGGCTTTCAGTACAAGTTGGTGGTTGTCCCAGTGTGATGTCTCACCATTCATGCTGACCTTCTCTCACCGTCTCTCACCATTTCAGAAGTTGCCCTCTTACTAAATCCTTGTGTCTTTTCTATAGAAATGCACCTGCTCTGAAATGGCCAGTATTGTAGAATTTGTCGATTGAATGTAGGCCTGCTGCCTCTGGGGTTTAGTAGGAAGATAGCCTACAGTAATTCTTTGGTTCTAAAGCCTCTTAGTTGTGTGGTATCTTTGATTTAATGCTGACTGAGCTGTTGAACTCTAGAGTAATCCTTCTAGTAATCTGCAATGAGTCGTTCATTGCTGATGTTGTGCCAAGTTGACTCTAGGGACAGCTGCCTGCATGGGGTTGATGGCTAACTGTGTTTGAGCGGAGTAACTTGGATCTACCTCTGAGAACATAATGAAGGCATGCCAGCATCATAACAGCCCTTCAGAAAGAGTCAGATAGACTTTACCACGCTCTCTCTCATCATTTCTCAGAGAACGCCTTTGCTTTTGCCTAAACTGAGCCAAAAGTCTCTGCAAAAGCAAAACACAGCAACAGTCTGCCTGAGTCTCCTTCTCTAATCTCTTCCATGAAGCCCACTCACCTTTTAGCATTTTATTCATACAATACAAGTTTTGGCAAGATTCGATCTTAGGCCAGGGCATGCGTGGCTCGACTATCTGGGCACTTCTCTGATCTCTAAATATTGTAAATCTTCTCCTAGTCTAACTGACTGCTTCTAAAGACCCTGTTTCTTTTAGGAACTCACTATTGAGGTTTAAACTCTCAGGCCTGAACCCAAAGTTCCCTGTGGTAAGAATAACCCGCCAGTATTAATGAAATGGTCATGGTGAGATGTTAGGGCAATAAAGCTAGAGCCATTCAGTACACATGCTCATTAGGGTGGAAACCAACCTGTGTTTGCTAATGAACTTTGGCTCCATGGCATGGAACCCGTTTTGTCATCCCTCTAAAAGGGGTGTTGGATAACTGTTAAGCTGTTAAAACAGTACAGGGGCCATGTTGTGCCCAGGCGAAGCATACACCTAGACACCATTTTTTTCTCTCTCCCTCTTTTTATGTCTAACTCTGTCTACATCAGCCCGGTGGACAGAGCACGGGCCGGTTGTTCTCCAGATGGTCTGTGGTGATTAGGGGCTTTTGGAAGCCGTCACTCTGCTCAAATGCTCTACAGCTGTGAGCTCTTGGAGCACCATGTTAAAATGTCCACAGAGGGCTTTGGAACAGGGCACTGTTTCCTGAAACAAATTGTTACAAATTCAGCCTCTCTATTTGTCTTCATCCACATCCAAACAGGCAGTGGGTAGATGTTTTTTTTCCTCCCCTCAACACCTACCCAGAAAGAGAAACCAAAGCGATCACACCTTTATCATGTGGACCTGCTAATAGAATGCAGTGTACCTTGCTCACCCTCTTCCAAGGGATTAAGTAAAAGGGGTAGTGCTATATCGATGTGCTGGTTGCTGCCAAGTTTTCAATTTAGCAGCAGCAGTAGAGGGATTAATATCCCACCCTCCTGGTCCTGTGGCTTTGGTTTATCCCTTCCCTACTCTCTCCTGGCAACAGTGTCAGCTGCCCCGCTCCCCCAGCAGACCTCACACGGCCCACAATTGTCTCTCCCAGGCACAGGTCTTAGAGGCTAGACAGACTGTATGCTATCAGGACTTTGTTTCTGTCTATATCGTCTAACTCCCCTCTAAGTTTTAATCCTCACACAATCCTCTTCTGTATCTTCTCCTCAGCGACAGCACAAACACATTTAGCTCCTTATGCCCGAGCCTTTGATGTGTTCTTGTTCAGAGAGAGCCAACGTGAGTCTCAGTAATTGGGAATAGTGTGGCTGGGCTGTACTGTATGTAGATATGCTAACCCTAGCCTTATCTCTAATGGACTAATCACTACTGTGAAAGTTCAGCTGCTCTGCTATTTTCTAACATGGCTCTCCAGTCCATCTCCAGTGCTGGTGCTTGAAAAAGGCATTCATATAAAACTCATTATGGAATATCATAACTGGATTGAGGACAGTAAACAAATCCTCAACAAACATCATGCCAAAGTGAAAGTGCTCTTCCATGTCTATCTGCATGCGGTTCAGTACTATGCCAACCGTGCCTTGACTGCACTGTAAGTTCTGCAGCTAGATGGGGCACTTACTAAATATAAATAGTACCCAAGTCAGAACAACAGTCTCTTTCTTCAGATGGTTTCAAGTACTCTTGAGGTGTATTACCGGTGTTATCAGATCCATCAGACGGTTGATATTCAAAATGAAGCTACATCATGACGTAATATAATATCTGTACAGTGCACATAATGACATTCTTTGTGAGGCTTTTGGATCTCTTTCAGTGAAGACGGGGGGGTGCGTAGATGGTGGCAGTGATTGGATAATACACTGCATTTATTGCGCAACTGTGGGGTCGTGACTCTGCTCCCGTCAATCCTTGCTCCCACGCTCTGTCCCTATACATGGATCCGGTTGTGCCTGTCTGAACAAATATTTGAAGTCAGTGCCAAGTTTCTGAGTGACTACCTGCTGTGATTGATTTCGACATTTCTGTTTCTTACAAGCTTAATGGTATCTATCACTGGCTTTAGCATAAGGACGATCTACAGGGATGTGGTCAGGGTCACAGCAAATGTATGAAAACTGTCATCTCCCATTAGAAAAAAACAACAGGAGTTGTGTGTCCAACAAACCTGAAAACCTGGAAAAAACTAACTGAAAAAAAAACACATCCTTAGATCTAAATTGGTCCCTGAGTGCTTCCTGCTCCCCAGAGCTCTGGCCGTCTGTTCAGGGTCAGCTGACTCACAGACAGGCGGGGAGGCACTCAGCCTTGCCCAAAACTCTTATGCCTCAGTTCTGATGTCTGATGTTCGTCAGAGTCCCAGATAGCCCCCTAGTTCTTACTGTGGCAGAATAGACCCATTGGGATTGAGTTAGTTTGTCCATCTCACCACCCCTGTCAGAATCCACTTCCTCAGCCATATTTGTTAAGAGCCAGATGCAATGAAATCAATCAAAACCTCCTTTTACGCTGCATATCAGCTCTCTGCAGCCTGCTCTCAGTTTCAGGTGGAGGGTGAATGAAAGTGTGAGGAATGGCATCAGTGTGGGGTGAGCTGATAGGGACTTCACAACAGCAGTAATGGTTGCACCTCTCAGTGATCCATCAATCTAATCAGCCTGTCGGCGCTCTGCAGTATGTTTCTGTCGCGGTATGGATGAATGTCTCTGAAACTTGAGAGGCCAGTTTAAATATCAGTGGTACTTGTTTAGGGATAAATGCAGCCTTCCCACCTCTGTGCTGCTACTCACAGACTGATGCGTACAAGCATTCCTCCTCCCCTCTGGATGGCAGGGAGACCATCAAGTTTCACTTTAAGACCTCTGCTGGTGGTTCTTATAAATACACCCTCAACTTTGGTTGTGATGCTATGACTACTACACTCACCGGGCACCTTATTAGGTATACGTATCTAGTACCGGGTAGGACCCCCTTTTGCCTCCAGAACAGCCTGAATTCTTTGCGGCATGGATTCAACAAGGTGCCCTTCTGAACACCACTGTTGTAAAGAGCTGTTATTTGAGCATTTGGGGCCTTTCTGTTAGCTTGAACAAATCTGCCCATTCTCCTCTGGCCTCTCTCATTAATAAGGTGTTTTTGGCTCACTGGATAGTTTTTGTTCATCTACCATTCTCTGTAAACTCTAGAGACTGAAGTGCGTGAAAATCCCAGGAGGGCAGCTGTTTCTGAGATACTGGAGAACCACCACATCTGGGACCAACCATCATACCACGGTGGAAGTCGCATAGATCACACATCTTGCCCATTCTCATGTTTGGTCGAACAAAAACCTAAACCACTTCACCATGTCTGCATGCTTTATATATTGAGTTGCAGCCACATGATTCACTGTTTGGAGGAGCAGGCTATTTGCGTTAATGAGCAGGAGTTCCCAATAAAGTGGCCGGTGAGTGTATGTTACTGCTTCTCCGCTTCCTGTTTTTGCTAGCAGTATTTAGTAGAGTAGGGCTCAAGACATCCTCCTCTGTGTAAGGGGTCTATTACTGCCTGCCACTGGACTGATGTTGATCCTTGTTGTGTGGGTGGTTGGTTGGTGTGTGTGTATTGTAGCAGTTCTATCTTGGGATTTCTTCGTGGCCTCAGACACATGGTTCAGCTTCTTTAGTATTCTGAAACATAAATCTGATCAATCTGCTCTTTGATGCCACAGATCTGCATCTGTTTGTCTGAGGACTCCGGAGCCCTTCCCAAATCTATAGCTAGTTTGTGTGCGGGGACTCAAGCAGCAAGTGGACTGTAAGATCTTCTGAGCTGTTGGATTTGCCTCTCCGCACATTTGTTTTCATTGTTTATTTATGGAGGAGGCAGCCTCATTAGTCATTCAGTGTGACAGTGTAAATGTGTACACAAGAAGTTTGCTCTTTGCCTAGAACTAATGCACAGTCGAAGCTGGCTCACTGCCAAACTTAAAATTGGTTTACCCTACGTAGAGTCGAAATGCCAGTGCTCTAGTGTTCTCGTGTCCTAGTTAGTCAGACAGGGATTTTCATAAACAAGCACAGATTGGTCTTAGCCCGAGTACCATCTTTAAATAGTGCACAACTCTGATTGATTTCTTCTGTTTATTGTTCTGGGGCAAGGCTAGTCTGAGTGTAGTGTAGGTGTGGCTGTTCACTCTGACTCTGTCCTACTGAAGTGTTCCCAGACACTGAGGAGTAGCTCAGAGGACTCGATTAACCCCACCCTCTAGAGCAGAGGTGGGCAATCATGTGCCATGGAGGGCCGAGTGTATGCAGGTTTTCACTCCAACCAAAGACTACACCAGGTGATTTCACTGATTAGTCCTCTCTGGTTGAAGGTGTGTTAATCAGTGAAATCACCTGGTGTAGTCTTTGGTTGGAGTGAAAACCTGCATACTCTTGGCCCTCCATGGCACATGATTGCCCACCCCTGCTCTAGAGGTTGGGCTCAAGCCTTGATAGACTGTCAACTCTTCCAGTTATTTATCACCTGACTTGAATGATTATGAGAAATGCTGTGTTTGCTGGTATTGAGCTTTGTGTGAAGTCAGGGAACTTTTTGCTCGTAACCAAACATTTGCTTTGATGTTACAAGCTGATGTTGGAGCAGGTGATGGGAATCCTCAGTCACCAGAGGGCCCAGCCACAATAGCAAGCCAGGGTAAGGACAGGACAGACCAGTGTAAGTTAGAGAAGACTTCAGTAGGATCGTGATGACTAGTAGTCTGCTGCTAGGTGTATATGATTAGGCCTATATGTTCATCTCAATTCTAATCCTGCATTGGATATATTATGATAATATTAGATATTTTATGCCCATGTGCATGGATTTCTAAAAATACTAGTATGGTTCTTAAGAATCACATGACCATGGGAATTCTTCATGTTTAAATGGGAAACTTGTATCAGGTTAGCAGCCTTATTTTAACAAATGGTTTGTGTTATAGCTCTGATCACACTAAAATGAGGTTGAGACTATAATATTGTTGGCTTTAGTGAACATGCTGTTTTACTACATGCTAATGTCTCTTTTACGGTGCTACTGTAAATCTAATGAGGCAGGTGCAAAAATGGCAGCATTTACTGATGAAATGGTTTAAATCAGAGGCTGAGCTCTGCATGTCGTGTCAGTGAATGTGAGTTTGCCCCCAAGCTGTCCATCTACATGGGCATAGCAAGGCAATGTTTCTCTGGCCTTCTTTAGAATGGGCTTTTCTTGGTAGAACCTGTCGAGGTTCTGTGCTGGTGCCGTAGCATCAACCCGGTGACCAGATTGGGCCAGGAGGTTGTTGGCCAGGCTCCAGCAGTGTTAACAGAGCCATTCTACTATAGTAATGAGCTACTAATGGACTTCTATAGAGCTATCTCCAGGGAGAGATGAGAAAGAGGCATGTGTGAATTAGACCGGCTGTTCATTCTCATACTCCCACCTCTCATTGCAACACTGCACACAGGTTTCAAAACTGACACAATAAAACCTCCTCCCAGTGCAATAAACTTTTGGCTATTGACATATGTTGCCAAACCTAATTGCACATTTATCAGTGATGTTAATGCAAAGTGTTGGAAAGTCTGCACTGGGGAAAAAAAGCCATTTTGAACCTTCACCCCAAATATTTTGAAGCAGACATGTTCCCTCCCTCCAGATAAAAACACCAGCCTAAGGGGCTACTTTGTTTTATACAAGGTTTTATTTTCATCCTGGAATACACTCACTGTGTGTGGCCTGAGGCAACATCACTAATTATGGGCAACAGTTGGTGACATTAGTGTGTCTGGTGACAGAGGAGCACTTTATGGTTGACAAATGTAGGCCTGGTCAGGGCCAGGGAAAAAGCCAGTGGAGCAACAGTAGGACAGACATGCAGAATAATACACTATCTATATGGACAGCAGGCAGTCACTCTTAACATTGGACAATGTTCGAATTGTACAATGTTCTTCACTGTAAGGAGAAAAGTTTGGAGTGTGGCAAATGTCCAGCCAAGAGTGGAGAATCAGCAATGCAACAAGTGATGTCGGTCACTTCCCTCCTATCACAAACTGGATCATCATTCCATTGTATTTCTATGCTTCTCATGTAATTCCCTCAGTTAAACAATAACTGGAAAATACACATGAAATGCAATTCCAGTTTTCTAGATCTTGCAGCGTGTGCTTGTTAAAACAACCCAATTTAATGGGAATTCAGTTGAATTTCAACTTTCTACATTTCTTCCATGTGTTCAGTGCATTCTTTCACCAAGTGCAGATAACCTTCAGCATGCCAAATAACTGTCATTCAGTAGACTAGTTGCAGCCCTCTGCCTGCACTGTGCATTCTTCCATCATTCTCAGCACACTATTGCAGGGCTATTGAGGCCACACCCACACTACTTGAGGCCAAGAACCACATGCAACCAGGTCAGTTTTGATATTACTGGGGTAAATATACACTTACCGGCCACTTGATTAGGTACACCTATCTAAAAGGACTCCCTTTTGCCTCCAGAACATCCTGAATTCTTTGTGGCATGGATTCAATAAGGTGCCCTTCTGCACGCCACTGTTGTAAAGAGCTGTTATTTGAGCATTTGTGGTCTCTCTGTTAGTCTACCCATTCTCCTCTGGCCTCTCTTATTAATAAGGTGTTTGTGGCTCACTGGATGGTTTTTGTTCATCCACCATTCTCTGTAACTTCTAGAGACTGTAGTGGTGAAAATCCCAGGAGGGAAGCTGTTTCTGAGATGCTGGAGAACCACCACTTCTGGCACCAACCATCATACCACAGTCAAAGTGGCTTAGCTCACACATCTTGCCCATTGTAATGTTTGGTCAAACAAAAAACTAAACCATTTCACCATGTCTGCAAGCTTTAGATATTGAGCGGCAACACATGATTCACTGTT